>JAOWBR010086254.1:0-14745 GCA_028571145.1 Dionaea muscipula
TCGAGGACGTCCTCGGGGTCGTCCACTGCATGAAAACTGCAGAAATGATTCTGCAGAATCGTTTTTCTGCACAACCAAAACCACCATCGAAAGCCAACTCGAAAATCCACCAAAACACCCAGAAAATGTGCATCAAAAGGGACCTAATCAAACCCCTAAACACTACCCAGACCAACCACATGCCAATCCAACCAATCGATAAAACCGAATCGAAAACAAGGAGGAAAACCTTACCCGACGATCCTCGAAATCACAATCCACGCTCCACGGGCAATCTGATCGTGCTCTATTTATCACCACTAATCAAATGACACAAGGAAACATGGAAGAAGATCATCCCAATCAAAATCGTCATCTCCGCAAAATCCTTCGAACAAAAAGAGGGAAAACGAATCCATGGAAACTCACCCGGATGAAAATGGTATTCCCAAATCAATATCTCCGTCGATGCCCTCCGATCGCCGGCCGATTCCCCCTCCAGATGTTGCTGCTGTCGTGTGCAAGGGAAGGAAAAATAAGAGAGAAATACGTGAGGGAGAGGAAGAGAAAGAGAGAGAGAAAGGAGTTACGTATCTCAAATCTCAAAACCTCAATTCTGATTCTATAATCAAGGAGGGGTAAATAAGTCTTTTCCCCTTCCAAAAATTAAGATTAAAAATCAAAAAAATGCTCTCCCTAAGTCTCGAACCCAAGCCTCCACAAATCATGTGCACTCTCCGCTTCCATCAAGCGGGTTAGGCTAGATGGAAGTCTCGATGATTTATTAACCCAATTTAATTATAAGTCGGTCGGGCTATATCAAAAACCCCAAATCGACTTCAAATCAAAACGGGTTATCACATGAAGATTCTTGATCTCGAAACTTTTGACCTTGTGCTTGGACTTGATTGGATGAAGGAATACAACCATATCACCATTGACCTCAACGAGTTCAAAATTTCCTTCATGAAAGATGGCAAAAAGTGTGAGCTTAAGAGGATCAGGAAGAGGTCGGGTCAGCTGGTGCCCCAAAAGCCCAAGAAGCTCGAAAAAGGAGCGAAAGAAGCAGTGCTTTGCCAGTTATACCTGGTAGAGAAGGAGATAGAAGAGGGCGATGCCATGGCGACGGATGGAGAAGTCAACGCCATGGTAGCATCTCAAAGTAAGCGGGCTATACACCACGAGGTACAGGCTTTATTGGATGAATTTGAAGATGTTTTTGAAGAACCCAAGTCCCTACCTCCACTAAGGAAGCATGATCATTCTATCCCTTTGATTCATGGCGCCACTCCAGTCAACCTATACCCCTACCGACTTGCTCATTTCCAGAAGGACGAGGTAGAGAAGCTGGTGGAAGAAATGCTCACCTATGGTATTATCCAGCCTTCCCACAGTCCATTTGCTTCCTCGATCCTGCTGGTGAAGAAGAAATATGGATCATGGCGGTTCTGTGTGGACTACCGCCGCCTCAATGAGGTAACAGTGAAAGATAAATATCTCATCCCCCTTATTGATGATTTGCTTGATGAACTTGAAGGGGATAAGGTATTTACCAAGCTGGATCTGAGAAGTGGCTACCACCAGATCAGAATGAAGGAGGGCGACGAGTACAAGATGGCATTCCGTACCCCTGGCGGCCATTATGAATTCAGGGTGATGTCGTTTGGCTTGACCAACGCCCCGGCCACATTTCAATCATTAATGAATGATGTGTACAAGCCGTATCTGTGGAAGTCCATTCTGGTCTGCTTTAATGATATCCTGATCTATAGAAACACCATGGCGACGCATGTCAATCATCTGCGTGTCACCCTGGAAGTCCTCCGACGCCATCAGCTCTATGCTAAGAAGACCAAGTGCTCCTTCGCTGTGAACCATGTAGAGTACCTTGGCAACATTATTTCAGATGGCACAATGGTGACCGACCCTTCAAATATAGAAGCAATGAAGATGTGGCTGACGCCACAGACGATAAAAGGGCTCAGAGGATTCCTTGGCTTAACTGGCTACTACAGGAAGTTAATCAAGAACTATGGCGTTATCGCCAAGCCACTCACAGACCTCTTGAAGAAAGATGCTTTTTCATGGGGACCGGCAGCTAACACCGCGTTCGAAGCCCTGAAGGAGGCGAGGAGTACTACCCCGGTCTTAGGCCTGCAAGATTTCTCCAAGCCTTTTGTCATTGAGACTGACGCCTCCACTACTGGCATTGGAGCAGTGCTCATGCAAGGGAATCACCCTTTAGCCTACTTCAGTAAAGCCCTCGGGACACAAAACCAGAGATTATCCACTTATGAGAAGGAGTTCAAGGCGATGCTACAGTGGTGCAAAAGTTGAAGTATTATCTCATGGGCATGCCCTTCGTTATTGATACTGATCATGAACCATTCAAGCACTTGCTAGAGCAGAAATTAACCACCTCTGTGCAGATGAGAGGAATGTCTAAGCTGTTAGGGCTGCAATATAAGATTGAATATAAGAAGGGAGTGGAGAACAAGGTGGCAGATGCCTTATCCCGACGCCATGAGGAGCAATGTAACGCCATAGCGACAGTACTTTCTAGCTGGATGGAGGATGTACAAGGAAGCTATGAGGCTGATCCTTATGCTCAAAGCCTCATCCAAACCTTAACTTTTGACCCCAACTCCAAACCTCCTTACAGCCTACAAGAAGGGGTGCTTCTCCACAAGCGTAGGATGTATATCGGCGCCACGGGCAACTTGAGGCAACAACTCTTGCAAGATCATCATAGTTCACCCCATGGCGGTCACTCAGGAATTGAGGCGACTTGGAGAAAATTAAGGGAGAGTTTCTATTGGCCCGGGCTTATGAGCGACGTGGATCAATTTGTCAAGGCTTGTGAGGTGTGCCAGCGTGTCAAGCCACTAAATTGAACACCCGAACTCCTCCAACTGTTTCCTACTCCCACTCAGGCCTGGAACTCCATGAGCTTGGACTTCATTGAGGGCCTTCCTAGGTCCCATAGCTATGATAGCATCTTGGTGGTAGTGGATAGACTAATCAAGTATGCCCATTTCATTCCTCTCACCCACCCTTTCTCTGCCACAAAAATAGCACAAATTTACCACAACTAAGTGGCAAGGCTCCATGGATTCCTTTCCACTCTCATCTCAAATCGAGATAAGATCTTCACTAGCCTCTTTTGGGGAGAAATATTCCGTTTGAGTGGCACTAAGTTATGTATGTCAACCTTCTATCACCCTCAAACAGATGGCCAAACTGAGAGGGTCAACCGATGCCTAAAAGATTACCTTCGATGTATGTGCTTACAAGGCACTAAGAAGTGGGCTTCGTGGCTACCGGCAGCAGAATGGTGGTATAACACCCATTACCACAAGAGCTTAAATATGACACCCTTTAAAGCACTGTATGGGTACCCACCGCACAAGGTTGGAATTCCAATGGATCACATCACCACCGTGGGAACAATGGAAGAAGAGATGGATAAGAGAAAGAAGATGAACCAGCTGCTACACGAGAATCTGGACAGAGCTCAATCCAAGCAGAAGAGCTATGCTGACAAGAAAAGGCGAGAGAAGGAATTCAAGGAAGGCGACATGGTCTTCCTCATACTGCAGCCTTAGAGGCAAAGTACCGTGGCAGTAAGGAAAAGTCTTAAGCTTATCACCAGATACTTCGGAACCTACAAGGTGCTCCGAAGGATAGGGGAAGTGGCTTACGAGCTGGAACTGTCCCCGAATGCACTCATTCATAATGTTTTTCATATGCCCCTCCTCAAGGGCAGTGTGGCGGTCGGTTGTACCCCATTTTCAGAACCTCCTTTCTTGAATGGTGACTGGCAGATGGTCATTGAGCCTCAAGCCGTACTTGATGAGAGAGTCATAACCAAAAGGGGAAAGAAGGTGGAGCAGAAACTGATTCAGTAGGTGAACCTCGGCCCAGAAGAGGCAACTTGGGAGGATGCCTCATTTATCGCTAAACAATTCCCTGACTTCTCAGCTTGAGGGGGAGTTGTAGTATAGTAATGACCAAGGCGGCAACTTATCTTGATAGGGGCGACGACTTCCAAATAACAGTGGCGGCAGACTTTGAGAGACTTGGTGGCGAGGAATTTTCATGGTGGCGATGGTCACTGATTCTGATCAAACTAGGATGATTACATAGAGCCTTGGCATATCATTTATCTTCTTACACCCTTATGATTATTTTCATGTATTCACCTAGACTATCGGAGCTCGGTCCTAGAAGATACTTGAAGGCGACGCCATAGAGTTAACTTGCCACCCAGCGCCACAATTTACAAGCTGATCTTGGCGCCCCGCCTCACTGGTTCACGCCACAGCCCACAAGACCTAAGGCGATGCCACGGGTAATCCCAACGGCACCAGCCATTTTTCACCCACATGCCCAGCTGGAGTTGGTTGAGCTGATTGGAGAGAGAATGTCAGAATAGTACAATTGGTTGGGATTATTCCTGGTCCCCTCTAAACACTTGGCATTTTCTTGTATTATTGTATTTTCTTTATTTCCAAATATTGAAGCCTATATAAGGCTTGAGACTTGTAATTGTAAGGGATCATCGATGAATTGAATGAGAAATTGCCCAAGTCTATCTTCTCCCTTTGTCTGAGTAACTTCCTCTCCTTCTCTAGTGTCTGCTTCCCAACCCCCTTTCACCTTCACATTCTACAGCTCTGATTCTCATCTCCCCTTCGTTTGAATCTCATCCCATTCCCTTCTTCCTCACCTAAACTCTGTCAATCTCATCTCCAACTCTCTAGAGCTCCTAAGCTCATATCCGGTCACTGGTTACTGTTCCATTGCCATTATACTACATTCTTCATTTCTCTTGAGTATTTGCTAGTTTATGCTTGACCTGTTATGATTAGTGAAAGGAGATATCAATTCTGCCTTTGGATTTCTCTTCAAGTGGTATCATAGCTTGGTTGAAGTGCTCTGTTTCTCTAGCTACGGTGATCGAGTTCTTCGAGTTTTTCAGATCCGAGGGAGTCTAAGGTGTTCTCTAGTTCGATTGTTTCAGATTTGATCGATTTGAAGGTTAGTAGAAGAGAATTCACTGATTCACAATGGAGGCCAATCACAGTCCCATGATCACACTCAATGGAGGAAACTTCCATGTCTGGAAGAGGAATATAGAGGATCTCCTCTATGTCAAGCAGCTTCATCTACCGGTGTTTGGAGAGAAGCCTACCGATAAGAAAGCTGAGGAATGGACGATGCTACATCGACAGGTATGTGGCTATATTCATCAGTGTGTGGGTGACAACATTCTTAATCACATTTATGATATCGCCGATGCGAAGACGTTGTGGACGAAACTTGAGAAATTATATGCTCAGAAACAGGAAACAATAAGATATTCCTAATTCGAAAGTTAATGTCGCTTAGGTATGATGATTGCAGTCCAATAATAGATCACTAGAATTTGTTTCAAGGAATCGTGAATCAATTGTCCGGAATAGGGATAAACTTCGGTGATGAAGTTCAGAGACTGTGTTTGTTAGGAACTCTCCCTGATTCTTGGAAAACTTTTCGGATGACAGTTACGACTTCAGCTCCAAATGGTATTGTAACCATGAATATTGCCAAATCCAGAGTCCTGAATGAGGAGCTTCGGAGGCAAGCTACTGGATCTGGATCTGGAAAGCCAGAGCTGATGGCGGTAGATTCCAAGGGGAGGAGCTTAGCCAAGGATAAGGCAAGGAGAGGATCATCAAAAAGTAAGAGTTAGGATGGGAGGAGCTCCAAGGCGTCAATACAGTGCTTTCATTGCCACAAGAAGGATCCCTATAAGCGAGATTACTATAAGTGGCATGCTCAGAAACAGAGTGTTGGTGGCGATGCTCAGACCATGGCGGCAATAGTAGGAGTTAAGAACTCCGGGAGTAAGTCCTCAGGGAAATCAGCTAGTTCCAGCTTTGCTCAGGATGGTGAGTTTATTCCTTTGTTAGAGAAGGACTCAGTGTATCTTGTTAGATTGGAGACGAAGTGGGTGGTGGATAATGGCGCCACCATACATGCTACTCCAAGGCGAGAGTTGTTTTCTTCCTACACGCCAGGAGAGTATGGTGTTGTGAGGATGAGCATTGCTGGCGTGGCGGCAGCCATAGGCATAGGCAGTGTTTTCCTAGAGAATGTGCAAGGTGGGAAATTGGTTTTAACCAATGTGAAACATATTCCCGAGATGAGGCTAAATTTGCTGTCAGTGGGAAGGTTAGATAATAATGGCTTTGTCAATGTCTTCAAGGATGGTGGTTGGATACTTAGCAAGGGGTCCTTGGTTGTGGCGAGGGGTAGGAAGGAGTCAGCCTTGTATGTTCTGCAGACCAAGCTGGTGGCGACAGGGCATGTCAACGCCTTGGAGGATGAAGAAGCCACTAGTTTGTGGCACAATCGCCTTGCTCATATGAGTGAGAAGGGCATGGCGGTACTTGTCAAGCAAGGGTTGTTGCCAGGATTGAAGTCAGTAAATCTGAAGAGATATAAGCATTGTCTTCAGGGGAAGCAGAACAGTGTGGCGTTCAAGAGCTCCTCGACGCCACAGCGACAAGCTCAGATTTTAGATCTTATTCACACTGATATGTATGGTCCAATGCCTGTGAAGTCACAGGGTGGCGCCAATTACATCATGACTTTTATTGATGATCACTCAAGGAAAACTTGGGTGTATTTTTGAAGATAAAGGACCAGGTTGCTGGAGTGTTCCAAGAATTCCATGCCTTGGTGAAAAGGAAAACAGGGAAAAAGCTGAAGGCGGTAAGATTTGACAATGGCGGTGAGTTTAATAGTTACTACCGGAGGAATGGAATTCATCATCAAAGGACACCTCCCAAGACGCCACAGCTCAATGGCATAGCTAAGAGGATGAATAGAACATTGATAGAAAGGGTGAGATGCTTGCTCTCACAGAGTGGACTTCCAAAGACTGCAATCCATGTTCTTAATGTTTCTCCATGCATTCCTCTTCGGTTACATGTTCCTGAGAAAGTTTGGTCTGGAAAGCCTGTGTCATATGATAGTTTGTATAGTTTTAGTTGTACTGTTTTTTCTTATGTCCCTAAAGACGAGAGGTCCAAGCTTGATGTAAAGTCAAAGAAATGCATATTTCTTGGTTATGGCTTGCGTGATGATTTTGGTTGCACGCTTTATGATCCTGAGGCGAAGAAGTTGATCAAAAGTCGGGATGTAATCTTTAATGAGTGCAGTATGGGGGAGCCAAAGCAGATGTCAGAGGAAGACAAAGTACCCCATGGTGAGGCTAAGATGTCGCCTCAAGAAGTTGTAGAGGTGACGCCACAGGTGGTGACGCCACAGGTGATGGCGCCACAGGCTGAGGCAACAAGTTCAGGTCACGCCACAGAACAACCAGCTGAAGTAATGCCACAGCAGGCTGAGGTCCCAAGGTGATCAGGGAGGATCAGGAGAAGACCTATCCTATACCCGGAGCCTAGGATCAGTTTGTTGACTGATGATGGGAGCCCGAAACTTATCATGAAACACTGGAAGATGCTAAGAAGGATAAGTGGCTCGACGCCATGGAGGAAGAAATGAAGTCCTTGAAGGACAATGACACCTTTGAGTTGGTAGAGTTGCCTTAGGGGCGAAAGCCACTCAAGAACAAATGGGTGTACAGAATCAAGACGGCAGAGCTTGATGAAAAGCCGCGTTACAAGGCTAGGCTTGTGGTGAAGGGTTTTTCACAAAATAAGGGTATTGATTTTGATAAAATATTTTTCCCAGTTGTCAAGATGTCCTCTATAAGGATAGTCTTGGGTCTTGCAGCCAGTCTGAATCTCGAGGTTGAGCAGATGTATGTAAAGACGGCTTTCCTCAATGGTGAGCTTGAGGAGAAAATCAACATGGAACAACCTGAGGGGTTTGTAGAGAAGGGGAAGGAATACCTTGTATGCAAGCTGAAGAAAATCCTATATGGGCTTAAGCAAGCGCCACGAAAGTGGTATAAGAAGTTTGAGGCAGCAATGCAAGAGTAGAGCTACGCCAAGACAACATCTGATCACTATGTGTTTGTGAAGAGATTCTCTTCAGATAATTTCATCATTCTTCTCTTGTACAATGATGATATGCTTATTGTGGGCAAAAGCATGGAGAGGGTTCAAGAATTGAAAGCAGGGCTTGAATCAGTCTTCGAGATGAAGGACATGGGATCCGCCAGGAAGATTCTTAGGTTGGAGATCATCAGATGGAGTGGGAAGCTGTATCTGACACAGCAGAGATACATTGAGAAGATTTTGAAGAGGTTTGGCTTAGATGGAGCTAAAGCAGTGTCAACGCCATTGGCACCTCACTTTAAGCTTTGCCATGATTAGTCTCCAAAGACTGTCAATGAAGGTAGGGCGATGGAAACTGTTCCTTATGTTTCAGCAGTAGGGAGTTTGATGTATGCAGTGATTACCACAAGGCCGGATATAGATCATGCAGTTGGAGTAGTGAGTAGATTCATGTCCAATCCGGGTAAAGAGCATTGGAAGGCGGTGAAGTGGATCTTCAGGTACTTGAAAGGTACACCAGACTTAGCTTTATGCTATGGCGATGAGTCACCAGTGTTAACAGCCTTTACTGATGAGGATATGGCGGGGGATCTGGACTCAAGAAACTCTACTTCAGGTTACCTGATGACTTTTACCGAGGGAGCTATGACGTGGCAGTCCAAATTGCAGAAGTGTGTGGCTTTGTCAACCACAGAGGCTGAGTTCATCGCTGCAACAGAAGCTTCGAAGGAACTTCTGTGGATGAAAATGTTCTTCTCTGTATTGAGGATTGAACAGGGGAAATTTGTGCTGCAATGTGACAACCAGAGTGCTATTCACTTAGCCAAGAATTCCTCGTTCCATTGTCGATCAAAGCACATGGATGTGTAGTATCATTAGATTCGAGATGCATTGGCAAAGACTCAGCTTGAACTGAAGAAGGTTCACACCGATGACAACGGTGCTGACATGATGACTAAAGTTCTATCTTTGAAGAAGTTCAAGAAATGTTGTGGGATAGCAGGGCTCGTGAATGCTTCTCAACATATATAAGAATGGGGAGATTTTGTTGAGGTTTCTCAGCATATGTTGATGCTCAAGGCAGTGGCGTGGACATGGTGGCGGCAGGTTCTGTTGAAGCCGTGAAACCATGGCACTAGCTTGATGGATATGATTATCCATGATGATTTTCTGACGCCTCGAGAATGCATGATGTTTGTCATGATATGTTTGGTTTATATACCAAGTTTCAGGCCTTGACATGATCTGGTTTGGGAGTTAGCAACTTTCAGCGCCATGGCGATGGGAAACTGTGATGAGGGTTCCCAGGGCGGAAGGTGCATGGCGACAAGTTGTTCTAACTTGTGTTTCTAATATTGTATGGACAAATCTTGTTGCATGGATGTTGTTCATGGCATCCTAATGTATTAGGGTAGGCTTTAGTGTTGATGTCAATGCTGGATGAGTATGGCGCCAGGCATGACAGCGTCATGGTAGGTAACTTCAAAAGATGGCTTCACCACAGAGGTTCGTGCCCCGTGCAGTTAAGCTTAGGGAACTGTGTCATTCAGTTAGACATATTGTTGTAGGTTTGTTAGCTGACATTAGAAAGTGTGCCTAGGTTGTTTCAACTAGAGTGACACGTGTCTTATCCTCATTGGTTGAAATAATGTATAAATTTGTATTCCCGGATGCGGGAATAGTAGCATGCATTTTGTGAAAAATTTGAATCAAGTTTCAAAGAGTTTGCTCTGGTTTCTCCACTTAGTGTGAATTCTCTCTTCTCCATTTCTCTTGAGTGTTTGCTAGTTTTTGCTCGATCTGTTGTGATTAGTAAAAGGAGAGATCGATTCCGCCTTTGGATTTCTCATCAGATTAAGCCTTTCAATTGAGTACTTGTTCTTCATCTTCCTCACAAATGATATTATCCATCTTGAGTCTCTACTTTCTATATATGATCTCATGTTTTTATTTCCTTATTAAAGGTGAGAACGTTATATGAAGCATTGATTTAGCATTATATTGAACTTTTTGATTGCGCTATGGAAATGATGTTAGGCATTTCTTTAAAATTTTAAGCCACTACCATCCTTCTTAAACACGATTTTCATCTAGACCCTATTTGTGCCTGATTGGAGAATACCTGTTCTTGATTAAACCATAATCACACCGATACTTAAGTTGGGGGGAATTGAAGGAGGTGGAAAGCTCCCATGGCGCTAACAAAATTCCTGCCGAAATTACTGAAAAGACCCTGGAGTTCTGAAAAAGAAACGAGTTGGAAAAATCCTGCAAGGGTGGGTAAAACAAAAGACGCCATGAATCTGAAAAATACTGGATCCATTCAAAAAAAATGAAGCTCTAGGGATGCACAAAAAGTGCCCAAAGTATCAGATGGCGGCCAAAGACAAAATCAAAGAGGAAAACCTCTTACCGCCGCCACAGTTCAAACAGCTGGCAGGAGCTGACGCCATGGGACCAATTGGAGAAATAAGAATGGAAGTGGCGCATTTACCACGATATTCACTCAGTTTAATGTGCCTGAGTTCCAATAAGACATTTGAACCTAGTCAAAGCACATCACTACCCTTCATTACAAGCTTTTTAAAGATATATTGATCTATGGCGCAGTCATAAGTTTGTTTGAATGCTATTACTTGTTTTCATGCTTTAGTATTCCTATCTATGAGATTATACACATGATATGAGCATCTTTGATAGAGTCATGAGGTGTGTGGAATGCTATTTGTCCCTTTACGTAACTTCCACCGCACACCATAAGAGTGTTCTCGCATTTCATACCTAAGTTTTCAGGAGAGCACAGTGAACATGACTTAGTAAGGAGATTTAACCTTTTCCTTGGCACTGTGAAGTGCTCACTACCCGATGACATGGAGTTTGGACCTCTGAAGATCGTAACACTGGTGTATCACGTCGCTCTTAAGATTTTCATTAGCACTTTGTGTTGGTTTGTATTATTCTCATGATTTCATTTGTACTGGGTAGTTTTCTTTTTCACTTTAATCCTACACTCGCGTTTTCTCTCTCTCTCTCTCTCTGCATTCTATTTATACCTTTGCTCAAGGACTAGCAAAGAGCTTAGTTCGGGGGAGTTGAAGTAGCCGTGAAATGGCTACATTGCCTTACCTTTTGTATGTGCTTAGTCCTCTGATTTTATCTATTACTGCGTGATCTATGCCTCTTTTCTGTCCTTTTTAGGTTTTATATCATTTTAAGAAAAAGAAGGATGATTGACGCCATCGTCAGGAGCAAAAACTCGAAAAGCAGCAAAGTTTAGATCATGGCGCCATCCTAGTTCAAAGAGGTTTTATCTGGCGCCACCATTGCTAAAATCATTTAAAACACCTCCTGAGATGGCCCTAAGTTACCGACAACCAAAGGATTTCTAAATCTCTCAATCAAGGCAACTGACGCCATAGCGCTGGCATGCTCTACAAAGTCATGGCGCAAGCTATCCTTAACTTCAATTTTATGAATTTAACACTATCGACCCCGATGCCAAAGGCACTTATTCAGCCATTTTAAGCATCCTTTGGGGTCAAATCAAGCAACAAATGAAGGAATTTCTCTGGAAGAAGCCTTGACGCCATGGAACATGTATGGAGTTTAAAGCCATGGCGATGTCAGACCTTAATTCCTTATCCACGACTCAACCATGACGCCACGCATGATCCAAGGCCCTTATTGATGATTAAAAGATGACTCATGGTGTTAAATCAAGAGTTGGAGATGTCCTTCTCAAGATAGCAGTCCTTGACGCTATCACATCACCAGCCCTTGCGAGATCATGGAATCTGAGTCTATGACCATCGCCACTAGCTTTTGATGTCTTCGCCACCGTGTTCAAAATGCATTGAAGACATCCTTGACTTGGAGATAGCATTCCTATGAAGATATCTTTCTCTCCATAAGCTATTTGATGCGGTGGCGCTACCTGCTTTGTAGTTGACGCCACGATGCTGACGCTACGTGCTCAACTAACTTGCCCAGCGGTTGCTGTTCAGTTCCAGATTTCCCTCCTACTTCCACTCCTACTTTTGGGGGATTCATTTGTTGGGCCGGTAGCAGAAATCTCTCAATGGATAAGGACTTCATTCAACAGACTTTCTCTCTCTATAGATCTATAAATACCGATCAAGTTGCTTCATCAAGGTGGTTGTACTCCTGCATGACATACGAGTTAGGAAATTCGTATGTTCACCTTGTGATAGAAGAGTGTTCAGAGTGCTCTAGCTTGTTATTAGGAGGAGTCCATCCCACACTTGTATGTTTCCCATAGTAAGAGCGTGAGGATTCAGAGTGTGTATTGTTCATTGTGAACAGATCATTGCGATCATCATTGATCCTTGCGATCACAACTCTTTACAGTCTTTTATTCAATTCATTTCTGCGGTTTCATTTACTCGCGCATTTACTTTCTTTACTTTACTTTCCAATTCTCAAATTGTTGTTGCAACGTCTTCCTTCATAGCTTGGGTACTAGTATTGATCACCTCCAAGGTTAATTCCGTGGAAGTAGTTCAATCTCGGTCATCTAATATCGGTCCTACCTTGCATCTGCTCCATAGTACTTGGATGGGTGCTGAGTGGCACTTGTCATGAAGGTTGTGACTTGAGAATTCGCACTTTAATTACTGTCATTTACATTTTTGTTGTTACCATTTTCAACCCATTTATTGTCTCACTTCACTGTTTAAAGAGTCAAAGATTTGATTATCACTGTTACGGAGATTCCCTGTGGATCGATATCTTTTACTATTACGCGACGTGGTAGTACACTTGTTGTCTAAAATACGTCAAGAACTAACTGAGGCAGAACCAGCTGAGGCAGAAACAACTGAGGTAGAACCAACTAAGGTAGAAACAGTTGAGGTAGAACCAGCTAAGGCAGAACCAACTGATCTAGAAACAGCTGAGACAGGAGCAGCCAAGGCAGAACCAGCAGAGGCAGAAGCAACTGACACAGAAACAGCTAAGGCAGAACTAGCTGAGGCAGAAGCAGCTGACACAGAAATAGCCAAGGCAGGACCAGCTGAGGCAGAAACAGCTGAGGCAAAAACAGCTAAGGTAGAACCAGCTGAGGCAGAACCAGCAGAGGTAGAAACAGCTGAGGCAGAAGCAGCTGAGGCAGAACCAGCTGACACAGAAACAGCTGAGGTAGGAGCAGCTAATGCAAAACCAGCTGAGGCAAAAGCAGCTGACACAGAAACAGCTGAGGCAGAACCAGCTAAGGCAGAAATAGTTAACACAGAAACAGCTGAGGTAAAAGCAGCTAAGGAAGAAGCAGTCTACACCAGACCAGTCGAGGTAGAAGTAGTTGACACCAGACCAGTTGAGGTAGAAGTAGTTGACACCATACCAGTCGAGGTAGAAGCAATTGACACCAAACCAGTAGAGGTAGAAACAGTCTACACCAGACCAATCAAGATAGAAACAGTCTATACAAGACCAGTCGAGGTAGAGGGAGCCTACACTTTTTCAGTTGAGATGAAGGCAGTTGAGACTAAATCAATTAAGGATTAAACAGCCAAGGTAGAACCAGTTTTGTCAGAAACAGTCTTGTCAGAATAAGTCGAGACTAAGAAGCTTAGACAGACCAGTCTAGGTCAAGCAGCTGAGATAGGCAAGTCAAGTCAGAAGCTGAGTCAGCATGTCAGATGTTAGAAACAGCCATGCAATAAACGTGAAATGCTCAACATTAAATTCAAATCATTTGAATTTAATTCAAATCATTGGAAGACGTTAGAGAAAATCAAAAAAAGACAAAGATCACGAGATACTGAATCACGTAAAAAGGCAAGTCAGCTTTTCAAAAAAGGCAATGTCAGAAATATGGAAACCCTTGCTCAGTAAGAAAGTTTTTGGACAACATACATGAAAAAGGAAAGAAGACCAAAACAAGATCCACTTTCTTCGGGATTTCTAGAAGACTCAAAGGAAAGAGAAAGATCATCTTCAACGGCTCTTCAACGGGAATATTTTCCAAAGAGAGGATAAATACTCAGCCATGGAGAAGAGAAAAAAAAACTTTTGGGAGAAATAACTTTGGCACAAGTCTGAAAAACTAAGCATATATGAAGCACTCAAGCAAGAGTCATTGAGCTCAATCCAGCTATTCAAGAAATATCAAGAAAGGCTCAGGATCATATAGATCCAATCATATTCAAGAAAAGATTCATCTTTCTTGTTGATCAGTGAAGTGGGTAGCCACGAAGGACTAAGTTGGTCAGTGAAGCATTTGACTGTGAAGGAGTTGTAAGATTGGTGAAGCAACGAAGGGTTGTAAAGGATCAAGGTAGTTGAAGCATTCAAGATTGGGAAGTATTGAAGCAGTTAAAGCAACACAATGTTGTGAAGGAACTGATAGTGTGATGGCAGCTGAAGACTTTGTTCGAAGGAGTTGTGTGTGGTTTTACAGTAAAGTAGTTGAGACTATGAGGGATTGTACACTTTTGTATTGGTGTCAAAACAATAGTGAATTCCTCTTATATCATAGGGAGAAGAGAGGAGTAGTGGATTACACCACCGTGAACCTCTACTAGTTTGCATGTCAAGTTTTCTTTTAGCATTGCATACCACACACATCTAATTAAGGATAAGAACAAGTACTTAATAGATTTGAAAAGATAAATATACAAGGGGATATATAAATATTTTCGTTGCATACTCTTTCGAGTTTAAAAAATTTTTAAAAACACATAAGTTCATTCACCCACCCACCCCCCCCCCCCTCTAAACTTGTAGAGCCACCTTT
>JAOWBR010086365.1:0-14742 GCA_028571145.1 Dionaea muscipula
CATGACATGCTTTGCAAATTCATTAATTCGTTGTGCATTCATTTGTTTGTTATTCATCAAAACTACATGGGTCAACACATTTTAACACTCGCAACAATTAAATTACGATTAAGATACTCTTCCCAATAAATTAATTAATCACCCGAAATAATCTCACTTAATTTCTAATTAATCTTAATTACCCTCGTTAATTATTATTTATTGTTAATTATGTGACGGGGCGTCACACTTCCTCTGAATGATCAACCACAAGAAATCAAGAGGAGAAACACCTGGTCAGAATTCGTCCCCTCCACAAAACCAATTCGAAGGAAAAGAGGTTAAAAGGGAAAAGAGTGAATCCAAGAATCCTTACTCGGACAAAGACGGCAATGCCAACACCCTCTCCTCGTCACCGTCGATCGCGTGCTGGCCTCCTCCTCCCGCTGGTGGCTGCCGGTCAGTCAAGGGGAAAATAGAAAGAGACGTGAGAGAGGGAGAATGAAGGAAGAGAGGAAAATGAGAATGGAGGGTTACGTATCTCAAATCCCAAAACCCTCAAATCTGATTCTAAAATCAATCAGGGATAAATGAGTCTTTTCCCTTTCCAAAATTGAGATTAAAAATCTCAAAATGATTAAAAAACGCTTCCCCCAAGTCTCGAACCCAAGCCTCCCCAAATCATACACACCCTCCGCTTCCATCAAACCGGTTGGGCTGGATGGAAGTCTCGATAATTAAATAACTCAAATTAATTAAAAGCTGGTCGGGTTATATCAAATAACCCAAGACAACTTAAAATCAAAATGAGTTATCATAGCAACTCTGTGGTCGCTCGGCGTATGCCCGTAGGCAACTCCTCTGTCGTGTGTACCCGTAGGTATCATTACTTCAGCGTATGCTCGTAGGCATCATCACCTCAGCGTATGCCCGTAGGCAACTCCTCTGTCGTGTGTACCCGTAGGTATCATTACTTCAGCGTATGCTCATAGGCAACTCCGCATAGGTCGCGTCGTTACAACCTATACATGTATCAAACTTGTCATAGGGCTCGAAGTTGTCCTCGAGAGGCCGCTCCGACATTCAAATGAACAACTATTATTCAAATTGTAAGCTTTATTGAAAGAAATAACCCTGTTCTTACAATCTGTGCGTTCCGTAAACTTACGATTTACTACACTTGCTTCATTCTGAATCAATTACAACATAATACAGGGTGCTTCAGTCTAGCGTGCAAAGATGCGGGCTGCGGGCTATACGTGAGCTGGTCAGCGGACTAAAATGTGCTGAGCCCGGGCTCCTCTGGCCCGGAATTTTAGGATCACTCATTGGCAGAACGAAGTCTCTTACCCGCGGGCTCCTCTGACCGCGGACTGAAAGCTTCACTCTCGGACCTGTTCCTCCCTCGGTGCAGGTCTTCCAACCTTAGTTAGCTCGTAGCCCGAGTAAGGAGTTCTGTAAATGTCACAGGCGGACTCAGGGATAAGCTATCAAAGAACTTTTCGGGCTGTAGTCCATAATGAAACGCTGCTAGTGCAACACTATCATGTACTTAGGCTATTTTGATGTATGCTTCGTTAAACCGGGCCATGAAGCTTCGCTGAGATTTTTCCGCTTGCTGGCAGACCTGGAATAAGTTGGTCGTGGTTTTCTTGGTCGGAGTCATGCTTCCGAAGTGGCTTAGGAAAGCTTTTCGAAGCTGGGATAAGCAACTAATGGAATCCGGACGTAGTGAACGGTACCATTGGCCAGCTGCCCCCTTAAGGGTAACTGAAAATATCCGGCATCGCACAACATCGCAAAAGTTGTAGAGTGTCATTGTTATTGTGTAATTACTCATGTGATCTTCAGGATCGGAGGTGCCATCATACAAATCTAACTTTAGAAGTCGAAAATGCTCCGGCATCGATTGCATGTAGATCACCTGAGCGAGTGGATCTGCAGGATCTAACTGTTGATAAAATGCATTAAGGGCACTCATGTTGGGTGGCTTATATGCAGCTTGCTGAGCCAGAGGAGGAACAATGGTCTGGCTCGAGATGCACTCTTGAATCCTCTGATTCATCTCCGACATGCGGGCTATCTGCCCTTTCAAAGAGTTGATTTCATCCTGCTGGGTCGGGCGCTCCTCAGACGCGTTATGAGAACTCTTCCTCGGAGAACTATGCTCCTTGCCCCTTGGCGAGGTGTAGGTCGGAGTCCGCAGGTCGGGCAGTGAGGTCCTGTCCCGACTCTTTGATATGGCCTTCTTGCATGAAGAAGCTAGAAATTTTCTATCGTCCATGCTTGTGGCTGTTAGTTCTAGGTTCCCATAGACGGTGCCAAATGATAACGGTTGAAAATCCAGTTGGCGTCACAGTCGCGTCAACGCCTATCCTGCCGCGTCAGCCTTATTCACCAGGCCGTAGGTCGCAGGCCACGAGGTCGCCTGGACGTCAATCCTCTCCATCAACCTTCTGATCTGCACAAGGAGAGCTCGTCAAAGAGGTCTCGAGGTCGCCCTCGAGGTTCCTCCTCCAAAGTTTAAGTCAGTGATATATGAGACCGGAAAGATAGAAAATTTCAGAGATATATGAGAATACCTTTAAATTTGGATCCTGAAATCAAAGGAGGTAGGGGGGTATATATAAAGGTTGAACTCGCCACGTGTCGACTTCTCAGTGAAGCGATGTGTCGGCCTCTGAGTGGTGTGAATTGTCAGATGCTGAGTGGTGACACGTGTCGCTCATCCAGTGGAGCCACGTGTCGGGCAGCGGGACCCATACGCGAGCTGCAGACCTTGGTCATGTGGGACCTATGTGTGGGGTCCACCTCGGACCTGTGGGGCCCACGTGTGTGTCGGCGGTGGGCTGTGACCTATGAGACCCACGTGTGGGGCCCACATGTGGCCTCTTTACCCCTGTAGGGCCTTTGGACCTACTGCCTCTCTTGGGCCTTCTGGGACTTCTGGTAAATGATGAGCCTATCGTACCTGAAAAGCCATACTATAAAAATAGGGTATTTTGTACCCTTTTATCACTAACTATAGTTGACCCAATCGGAATTAGGTACCTAAACTATTCTAATCTGTTTTTCAGGTTGTCTGGTACATTGATAGTGGATGTTTCAGACATATGATAGGTAGCAAACACTGTTTAGAGGATTTTAAAGAAAAAGATGAACCAAAAGTGGTTTTTGGAGGCAATGAGAAGTCTGGAGAAACCAAAGGAGTTGGTTTCATCATCAATAATGGGTTGATCATCAAAGATGTAGCATATGTTCAAGGACTGAAGTTCAACCTGCTAAGCACCAGTCAATTCTGTGATAAAGGCTACATAGTGGAATTCAACAAAGATCAGTACAAGATCAAGAATGAAGAAACTGGTTTTGTGGTTCTCACTGGCTCAAGGAAGAAGAATATGTATGTTGTTGATTGGAGCACTGCTATTGGAGAAACATGCTTAGTTGCTAAGGCCAAGGTTGAAGTTAGCTTGTTATGGCACAAGAGGATGAGTTATCTAAACTTCAAAGCAATCAACAAATTGTCAAGGAAGAATCTTGTAGAGGTCTGCCAGATGTTGTGTTCAAAAAGGAAAGCATTTGTGATGCATGCCAAAGAGGGAAGCAGATCAAGGCATCTTTCAAGAACAAACCAGTGCGGTCATCATGTAGAGTTTTGGAGCTTCTCTATATGGACTTGTTTGGTCCAGTGGATCCAGTAAGTGTGAGTGGGAAGAAATACACACTTGTAGTGGTTCATGATTATTCAAGATATACTTGGACAATATTCTTGAACAAGAAGAAGGACACTTTAAAGAAACTTCCAGAATTGATGAAGAGAACTCAGAATGAGAAGAATCTGACCATCATCAAAATCAGATCAGATAGAGGCACAGAGATTCTCAATCAAGTAATTTCTGATTTTTGTAAAGAAGGAAGAATTGTTCATCAAGTAGCTGCTGCAAGGACTCCACAACAGAATGGAGTAGCAGAAAGAAGGAATAGAACTCTCAAGGAAGCAGCAAGAACCATGATAGTTGAAGCTGGATTGTCAAAGAGATTTTGGGCAGAAGCAATAAATACAGCTTGCTACACTCAGAATAGAACAATCATCAACAAAGTTCATGGTGTCACTCCTTATGAACTTTGGAATGGAAGGAAGCCCAACATCAGTCATTTCCATATTTTTGGAGGAAAATGTTTCATCCACAACAATAGAAGGGATCAGTTGAAGGCATTTGATGTTAGAGCAGATGAAGGAATCTTCATGGGATATTCTGATGTGAGTAAGGCATTCAGAATACTCAACAAAATAACCATGGTGATTGAAGAATCTGTCCATGTAGTCTTTGATGAGCCACACATCACCAAAGGAGTAGATGAAGCAGTTGGAAATTTGATTGAACAAGCTAAGAAATTGAAGATTTCAGATTCAAAGAAGTAAGATCCAATATATGTTGATGCATAAGTTCCCAAAGTAAGTTTAGAAAATGAAGAAAATGATTCAAATCATAAAGCAGCAATTCCAGAAGAAGTTCCAGCAGATTTTTAAGATGAAGATCAAGTCATTGCACCAATGAATTAGCCAGATTTGAGATGGCTTAATGATCATCCACCAGAATTGGTCATTAGGAATGTAGAAGCTGGTGTAAGAACAAGAAGACAGCTTGACACCATGCTTGCATGCTTTTTATCTTAAATGGAGCCCAAAGTTGCTGAAGATGCATTAGGAGATTCTGATTGGATAATTGCAATGTAAGAAGAACTCAATGAATTTGAGAGAAATCAAGTTTGGGAGCTTGTTTCAAGACCAAGGAATCAGAATGTGGTTGGAACCAAGTGAGTTTTCAGAAATAAGATGGATTAGAATGGAATCATTGTGAGAAATAAGGCCAGACTAGTTGCTCAAGGCTATTTACAACAAGAAGGCATTGACTTTGATGAAACCTTTGCACCAGTAGCAAGGTTGGAAGCAATAAGGCTGTTTCTAGCCTATGCAGCCCACAAAAACTTCAAAGTCTATCACATGGATGTGAAGAGTGCATTTCTGAGTGATCTACTTGAAGAAGAAGTGTATGTGGAGCAGCCACCTGGATTCGAAGTCAAGGGAGAAGAAGACAAGGTGTACAGGCTAAGGAAAGCCTTGTATGGGTTAAAACAAGCACCAAGTGCTTGGTATGAAACCCTCTCACAGTTTTTAATTGGCAATGGTTTCAAGAAAGGAACCATTGACAAGACTTTGTTTAGAATTCAAGATGATACAAGCACATTGTTGGTTCAAATATATGTGGATGATATCATCTTTGGATCAGAGAATGAGAAGCTTTGCAAGAAGTTTTCAGAATTGATGAAAAGCAAATTTCAGATGAGCATGATGGGATAACTAAACTATTTTCTAGGGTTGCATGTCAGACAACTAGAAAATGGGATTTTCATCAATCAAGGAAAATATGCAAGGGATTTGATCAAGAAGTTTGGAATGGAGAGTAGTTCATCTTCATCAACTCCAATGAGTGTTGGAGTTAGTTTGGACAAGGATGTGGATGGAAAAGCTGTTGATTAGGCAAAATATAGAGGGTTGATTGGATCCCTCCTATAAGTCTTAACAGCAAGCAGGCCAGACATTTCTTTCTCAGTTGGAGTCTGTGCAAGATTTCAAGCTTGCCCCATGGAAAGCCATTTGAAAGCTGCAAAAAGGATCCTAAAGTATCTCAAGGGTACTCAAGACATTGGTTTGTGATATCTTAGGAAAGGAGGATTTAAGCTTGTTGGATTTTCTTACTCAGACTTTACAAGATGCAAAGTAGATAGGATGAGCACATCAGGAACATGTCAATTTTTGGGAAGCAGATTGATCTCTTGGTTTAGCAAGAAGCAAACATCCATAGCAACTTAAACTGCAGAAGCTGAGTATATGGCTACAGGAAGTTGTTGTGGACAAGTCTTGTGGATAAAGCACCAATTAACGGATTATGGGATTCAAGAGAAGGAAATTCTAATTTTGTGTGACAACACAAGTGTTATTGCAATCAGTTAGAATCCAGTATTGCACTCTAGAACAAAGCACATTAATGTGAGACATCATTTTATAAGAGATCATGTTGAGAAAGGCAATGTAAAGGTTGAATATATCTCAACTGAGAAGCAGTTAGCAGATATTTTCACCAAGGCTTTGTGTCAGAACATATTTTCAGAGATCAGAGGAGTATTGGGTTTGATTGATTTGGTTTGATCAAGTTTGATTCAGTTTTGATGATTCAGATTGGATTTGATTTGATTCTAGTCATGATTGGATGTTTCAGTTAAGTTTCATCCAGTTGAGACTATTTCAGTCGAGTTTCATCCAGTTGAGGCTGTTTCAGTCGAGTTTCATCCAGTTGAGATTGTTTCAGTTGAGTTTCATCCAGTTGAGACTGTTTTAGTCGAGTTTTGTGCAGTTGAGATTGTTTCAGTTGAGTTTCATCCAGTTGAGACTGTCTCAGTTGAGTTTCACTCAGTCGAGACTGATTCAATTGAGTTTCATTCAGTCGACACCAATTCAGCTGAGGATGATTCAGTTGATACCCACATCCAGTTGAGATGATGACGTGGATTATGAAGGTCAATTTCATTAAAGTTAGTGGAGGATTTTCAGACATGGCATTTCTTTATTAATATCCAGCCAAGGATATTAAGGTAATACGTGAGGGAAAAATTCAAATTTTAATCTATTTTTGGGCCAGACAATACATACGGGATCTCCCATGATGCGCCGTATCTGACATTATTTGGAAAATTTTCAGACATTCAAAAACACACCCAGTTCTCATATTCTTCGAGAAACCTTTTTACTAAAAAGTTTTCCAGACACAAAAATACTCTCTCTCTCTCACTCTTTCCCTTCATTTCTTTTCTAAAACTCGAAGCTCGAGTACTCAAGTAAAAACCCTCCCAAAACCCTAATCTCTTCCACGAAGCCCTCAAAATCTTTCAATGGCACCCAAAGTCAGCAAATATTTCTCAGAAGACCTTCTCACTTGACTGACATTTGACGTGGAGAACTTTTTGCAGAACAAGGCATGCACCGAAGCTGCAAAGAAGGTCATTGATGCTCTAGAACAGAGTGGGCTAACTCAGTTCATCTCTGTGCACATCCCTACATGGTCTCCCGTGGTTGTAGTAGACTTCTACAAGAATGCAAAGTACAAAGGTGATGTTCTGACATCTAGGGTTAATGGCACTATAGTGGTCTTGACTTCGGAAATCCTACACCAACACCTGGGGTTACCCAAGACAGGAGAGAAGGATGCTAGCCAACTTTAATTTGATGGAGAAGGGTTCTGGAAGGTGATTGCAAAGGAAGAAGATAGTTCTAGCAATTTTTCATGCAAGGTGATAAAGTTGAAGGAAGAGTTCCATTTGCTCTGTTCGATTATGAGCAAGATTGTTGAAGGAAGGACTGGCTCCCATGACCAAATGATAAGGAGTTGAGCGCAACTAATGGCCGCAATCTGGAACAATAACAAAATCAACTGGGCTTCGTTTTTGTTTCAGAGAATCATGGAGCAAGTTGTAAAGGAGCAGAGCACCCCTGGAAAACCTGAAAATGGTATTTTTCACACAAAGAAAACTTTTGAACTGCTGATTAGTTATTTGTTGTCTTTGTTGGGGGTGGAATTAATGGAAAAACTTGTTGTTCATTCCATAAAAAGATTGTTTGGAAAAACTGATGATAACCCCAAGAAAAGGAAAGGTAGTCCTTCTCCTAAAAAGGAAAAGAAAGTGAAGAAGCCTAGGAAAATGCCTCTAGATTCTAAGACAGTAGCATCTAGTACCATTCCTACCCATAAAGAATCTCAAGGGGAAGTGAGTCAGAGTCATGAATCTAGACCACAACGGGAGGCACATGAGGCTGAGCAGGCCACTAGAGAGGCTGAGGACCAGCCTCATGATGGTCAGGATCCTTCATTTGCAAAGCCTGTTGAGGCTGATGTTGAAGGAGTGAATGTTGAGGCAGTTGGAGCAAATGAAGAGGTACCAATCATTATTGATTATTCCATCAACATTGATGAGGAGCTTGCAAGATTTAATTCCTAGCTGTCATGGAAGCTGAGCAGATCAAGAGCTCAAGCTGAGACCATAAGCCAGATGTGTGAGGAAGAAGATTGGGTGATGCAGATGGTAGATTCATATGAAATCTTTGAACTGATGAATGCTGGAAATCTCCCAACGTTCTTTAAGATTGGAGCTGCCACCCATAAGAGACATGCCATAGAAAGGTGGAAGAAACCTGTTGGAGATGATTCACAACATGGTGATAATGACAATGATGATGGTGATGATGGTGACCAAGGTCATGGTAGTGATGGCCAGTGAGCATCCTCTGCACCACATCCAGATGTTCAAGCAGATCAACAAGGCATAGAAGAAGAGAGGCATGAAGAAACAGAAAAGGAAGGTGAGACAGATAAGGTTGCTGAGGCTGACAAGTTAAATTTTGAAGAGGTGGCTCTTGAAGCTGAGCAGACTGATGAACCTGTAAAGGTTGATAATGCTGATAAAGGAAGAGACAATGATGATTATGCTGCACAGGAAGATGTCATGAAAGAGGATGTAAACCTTAAGGATGGTGAACCTGAGAAGGTACCTAGGGGTAAGAATAAAAATGTTGATGATGATGAGCTCAACGATCTAAATGGATATGAGGGAGAAATAAGGAGTTTTGAAGTTCTTGAGAGTGATGATGTGGAGAATGTATCAGACGAGCCAGATGTTGATGAAGTTGTTCAGGATGTTTTAGCTAAGGATGATGAGACTCAATGTTTGGATTTGGTGGTTTATCAAGGACCTGTCACTGTTGAACCCTCTCAAGATGCTGAACCATCCTATGTAGCAACTCACATTCATAATCATATTGATCAAGAAATCAAGTGCATGCTTTCAACTGTGGAGGAGCAAAGCAAAGCCATGAAAGGCCTGATGCAGTACTTTGAATCTCACCGTCCTAGAGATCAACAACTTAAAGGCAGCATGTGTCTGAGCCTGCAGAAACTTGCTAAACATATGAGCTCTATTGGTCCTTAAAGGTGGTTCTACGAGTTCAGGGGGGGGGGGGGAAGGGTGAATAAACTTATAGGTTTTTCAAATTTTTTCAAACTTAAAAGAGTTGTGCAGTGGATAATTTCTATAGCACCTTTTAATTAAATGTTATTAAATCTGTTTAACCTCTTTACTTAATATTTAGTGTGATGTGTGTGAAGTGTTATGCTGAAAAATAAAATGACAAGCAGAAATATAGAGGTTCGAGGTGGTATAATCATCTACTCCTCTCTTCTCCCTGTGATGTAGGAGAAATTTCACTATTGTTTTTATACACCAATACAATAGTGACACAATCAAACTTGACTGTAAACCACACACACAGCTCCTTCAACTGTTGTCTTCAACTACTAACACAATGTCTGCTCCTTCACAACCCTTGAGTTGCTTCAATAGCTTCAGTCCTTCGAGAGCTTGAGTGCTTCAACTACTTTTGTCCTTCACAACTTTGTTGCTCCTCCAATCTCGCAGCTCCTTCACAGTCAGCTCCTTCACTGATCTTCACAGTCCTTCGTGGCTTCACCACTTCACTGGTCAACAAGAAAATGATGATTTCCTTAAGTAAGATTTGGATTAAGTTGATCCTGAGTCTTTCTTGATGTAGTGAGATGCACGGGGGTTGGCTCAAAAATTCTCTAACTTGAGAATGCTTGATGGTAGTGTGTATACTCAATAGTTCACAGAATTTCCCAAAACGTTGTTGTTCTCTTCTCCATGCTCAGGTTTTTATCCTTTCCTTGGAAAAATGTGCCCATTGAAGAGCCGTTGAAGATGATCTCCATCTTTCCTTTGATTCTCTAAAAATCTCGAAAAGAGTGGATCTGGTCTTGGTCTTCTTTCCCTTTTCGTGTATGCTTTCAAAAAGCTTCCTTGCTAAACTAGAATTTCGATAATACTGACATTGCTTTTTCAAAAAGCTGACTTGTCTTTTTTCATGGATCAGTATCCCCGTGATCTTTGTCTTCATATGATTATCTTCAATGTCTCCAATGATTAAAATTAAATTTAAATGATTTGAATTTAATATCTGAGCATTTTTTGTCCACTGTATGTCTTATTTTGACATGCTGACTCAGCATCAACGCTGGCTTGTCTGTCCCAGCTATCCTTGCCTTAATTGGTCTTCCTAGACTGGTCTTGTGTAGACTGGTTCTACCTCAACTGGTCTTGTGTAAACTTGTTTTACCACGACTGGATTTGTATAGACTAGTTCTACCTCGACTAGTCTTGTGTAGATTGGTTCTACCTCGACTGGTATTATGTAGACTGGTTCTACCTCGACTGGTATTATGTAGACTGGTTCTAACTCGACTGGTCTTGTGTAGACTGGTTCTACCTCGACTAAAATTGTGTAGACATGTTCTACCTCGACTAGTCTTATGTAGACTGATTCTACCTCGACTGGTCTTATGTAGACTAGTTCTACCTCGAATGGTCTTGTGTAGACCGGTTCTATCTCGAGTGGTCTTGTGTAGACTGGTTCTTGTTATAATCCAAAAATACACCAAGAGGGGGGGTGTGAATTGGTGTTCTTAAAAATCGTGGCAATTAAAAACACAGTTGCTGTTTTTAATGAGGTGGAGTCGACTCCTCATGATATGCGGAATAAGATGTAGAGCATCTAAAGTTTAATCAAACAACCAATTTAAAGGAAAGTTATCTAAAAAATGATTTCTTTCATTGATATGAACATGAACCAGTACAATATAAGATGATAGCAATGACTCTCTAATACCAACATAAGATATAAGCAATGACTCTCCTATACTCCTTAACTAGGCAATGACTCTCCTAACTAAGACTCGATGTGGTAAAAACTCTCCCACACCCAACTCGATGAAGGCAACACTCTCCTTCACCCAATCCTTCATTAGAAAAACTCTCCACTAAGGACAAACTAGAATTCCTTACTCTAGGAATCCTAAAACAACATGTATGAATGTGAAAGTGATGGGTATGCCTCTCTAGACTAGGCAAATATGCAATGAAGAATAAACTACGGATTGAAAACACCAAACCTTAACGTCAAACTTGTCTTCTAGTAGAATCCATTGTGTGAAATCAGTAGAAGATGGTTGTGAAAATAGTTTGCAAAATCTAGAATACTTGCTTGTACTTTTTCTTAGTTGCTTCATGAAAGTTGTCATTTGAATCTCAAAAAAGTGTGTACATAGCATGTAGATCGATGTAACTTTCTTATAGATGAAATTCCCATGAGAAAGATAAGAGAAAATCGTTCAAAGAGTATCCAGAAAAGATTACATCACAATATTTGGAAAGATCTTAAAAGATATTTCAACTAAAACAAAACTTTTCAAAAAAAAGCCTCTTTATCAAATCTTCTGTAAATCTCAATATCCAATGATACTTTGTCACGAAATATCATCCAAAATATATCTCAATAAAAAATTTATGGGGAGTTTTGTAAAATCACAGAGAAAATTTGTAACTGCCCAGCCAGAGGAGGGGTCGACTCCTCGGGCAGTTTCCAGTAACCTTCAAAAAAACAGTTTTCTCAAAAACATTGTTGTGTGTATGTGTGTGAGTATGGATCCTCTATTAGACTGATTTAAATATTAAAATAGAGTGTTAAATAACCTTACATTGGATCCTAAGCAGTGACACTGACACACACAAATCTTAATCAACATTCATGACTTTCTTGAATATCTTGAGTCTTCACACAGTGAGGGGTTGACTTCAAGAATTCCATGTGAATCTCCACATTTTCTCATGCTTCCAACATCTACAATCAAAGATTGCAAAGCTTGAATCCTCCTTTGCCTTCTTCTGGAATATCACAGTAGCTTGATGACAATCTTGATCATCCATAAAACTCATCTATGGACAATGTACCGACTCCTTGAAACCTGTTACTTGATCATAACTAAACAAACCAATCATCAAACATACCAAGAGTTTGTTATCATCAAAACATCCTTCATCAAGGGTGAACAATTTCCCCCTTTTTGATGATAACAAACACTTGATGCATTTAAAAACATATGCAAGGTAGAATATCAAAAGTGACATGGTTTAACTCAAACATGGTTTACATAAAGTGATATCTAAAGACTCTTAGAATATCATCAAAGATATAAAATAATAGCTACTAGACAAACGACTTGCATAGTCATCTCAGTCATATCAATCCACCAATGAAATAAAAAAAATTTAGAATCACAACTAAGTAGGGAGATAAAAACCAATTAAACAAGTTAAGATTCTAACAAATCAAGACTTTGGATGTACTTCACCAGATATCTGGGATGAGCAGGCGCATCCACATGCTACTTATTCAACTTAAAATGCATCTAATTTTCCCCCTTTTGGCATCAACAAAAAGACAATACGCACAAAAGCTAGAGAATCGACAATTATAGCATGGAAAGCATTTAAAAGTCATGATGCAACAGATAATATTGTGGTAATGGTAGCAAAATGTAAATGGTAATGTTCGTCAAAGTGAAACAACAGAATGTTTAGAACAATAGCTAGAACAAGATCAAAAGATGGTCAGGGCAGTCTAGAGTATGATCAACCTACGGACAAGATGGGCTAGGGCTATCAAGTGATTCTGAGGGTTTAGGTGAGGTACAGGGTTTAGATTATAGCTCTGGGTACAGCTCCTGAAATCTGGTATTCCTCTGGAGAGCCATGTCAAACTCAGCTTGAAGATGAAGCAAGTCAAAATCCAATATGCTGCTAAAGGGGCCCAATGGGCCGACTCCTATTGCTGCCTTCCCCTTCTGCTGATCAGGAACTGGAACTGGCACATCTGGAATTACTGGAGCTGGTGCAATCACATCTGGAACTGGAGCAGTCACACCAGCAAGGTCCTCAACATCATCCATTGCATCAAAAAACTTGTTCAACCTCAACCTCTTTCTCAACTTGTTCTTCCCCCCGATGTTTTGCTTCTTCCTTAACTTGTACCCAATCAAAATCACCTTGATTGTTTTGTCCTTCATTTGCAACCTCCTCATTCTGTACATTCTCTACTAGAGCCTCATCCTCATCGCTCCTTCTATTTGCACCAAGGCCAAGCCACCAAACTCCTTGTTCTCTCATCAACTGGCACATGGTTAGGAAGGTTTCCTCAAAATAATCATTGCTCTTTGGTTCTTCTCCTTGCTTGTCATCCAAAGGAACATGATAAGCCTCAAACACCCTGGTTAGTTAGTCTTCATAGGGCAGTTCATGACTAGGTACTGATATCACAAAAACCATATGCCTCAGCATCACTCTAGGCAAGTTCACCAGCCTTCTGGTCAACAAATGATCCATATATGTAAGGTCCAGGAAGCTAGTGGTGTCTCTCTTCCAGAATATAGGTGCTACATTCTTCATAACAATGAAATGTAGGAGTCTTTGGAAAGGTTTCATTTCAATGGATTGCACTCTCCTTGCCACAGTAATCAATTCATCATTCGCAAACTTCTTAGTAATCTCTAGTGGCTTGCAATAAGTTGATTCCTCCTAAACATCTTTAATATACTCACAGATTCCATTATTTCTTAGAACTCCTAGAATTGATGCAAGAATCATCCCATCAAGTTCAATCTTTACTCTATTCACACTAGACCTAGCAACCTCCTTCTTCTTTGAGATGCTCACTGTCAAGTTTGTGTAGAATTCCTTGCAAGTAGCTTCAAACATCAACTCTCTTCTCTTGAACAAATTTTCTCACTTTTGTCCTTTTATCAACCCAAACAGAACTTCCAGACCATTTTCTACCATCCACCTTTCTCTTATTATTTTTCCTCTTATTACTCTTTTCTTCATTATAATTTCAGCTGGAAGAGCAGTCTATACTTGCTTATCCTCATCTGTGTCTGAATCAAAGTGAACTTCAGTCCCCCTTGCTATCTTTTCTTTCCTTTTAGCTAATTTCTTTTCTGGATTTTTTTGCTTCTTTGAAACAGAGGGGTCGACTCCTCGTGAGTCAACTTTCCTCTTTTCTTTCTGTTTTGATTTCTCTTCACTTTCATCTATCTTCTTTATTTTCTTTGCCTTCCTCTGCATCTCTGAGAGCTTCTCATTATCTTCACTAGCATTTAAATCATGTCTTTTCTTCATTCTTGGCTCCATATATCGAGGTTGAACAACCTCTTTCAATTTTTGTTTCGGCTTTATAACATCCAAAACCGGGTGAAACTGACGATAACCTGTGGAGCAATCCATGGGTCATTGAAGCTTAGGAAACCATAACCGACATGATAAAATCGATTCATAAGACTATAATAAAAATGACTATAATATAAGACTATTCTTCAACAGGAATTAATCAAGCTCATGGAACGAACATCAACAAATCAGGAATACAACAAGAATACTGTTCTGTCCTCACAAGAAAATGAATTGTCTACAACAATAAATACGGAAGCAAAACTAAAAATAAGAAATTAAGTTCCTAGAGGCAACATCGTCTGTCCGCAACATCCGTACTGACACCGGAAGATGACTCATGCCAAAACAAGTAGGGGTAATATCCGTTAGTCATCACTAGCTGGTGAGATGAAATTGAGATAAAAAGGTAAATGACATGATGGAAATGTAAGAGAACAAGAGAGTCTCAAATCATGCCCTTTAACTGTACTAAAATCCTTCATAAGAAAAGATGCATACCTAAGAGAATGCAACCAATCGTAAATGAAAGTAGTCTTAGAGGGGGGGGGTGAATAAGACTAAGCGGAAATTATGCAA
>JAOWBR010086476.1:0-14739 GCA_028571145.1 Dionaea muscipula
AGCAACTATCATCTAATCCTCAAATCACGCGTGCACACTAATCCTAAACGCCTCAAACTCATCACTAAAAGTCATGAAATATAATAACGGTCCTAATGAACCGAAATTCGAAATAACAAAAAGCCGTCAAATCACGACCCGTCAAATCCCAAAAAATCGGGGAAACCCAAACACATCAATATGGTACTCGATGGACTCGTCTCATCATCCTGGTCATGCCGGTATGCTCAAAATGTTCGTACGACATGCGATGCAAAAAGTTGTAAAAAATGGCTACGTAAAATCCGAGAACACTATTCACGTAAAATACTATTCACCGAAAAACAAAAATTTTCCAATATGATAAATCATTCATAATGAGCATAAAACAATATAAAAATGATCCTAAAATCCTGGGTATTACAGTGACGCACAAAGCGATAACTGTTTTTTTCAGCCGTTATCAGTGGTACAATAAACCTAGAAGAAGAAATAATTTATAATGGAGACTCACATGAACATTTATGTTTGCTAAAACGTAACATAGTAAAGTTTCGTATCTGGAGTGGGCCGAGCCCAAATGATATTTTGGGGTATTCCGGAATGTTTCTGTACGAAAGTTAGGGGCAAAATCGTCATTTCACAACTACCTCCCCTCCAACTCTATAAATAGAGCTCTTGGCTCCTTTATTCAGGTACATTCTCTCTCAGCTGAAAACTCTCTTACTCAAGCGTTTAGATTCCTTCATTTGGAAAACATCTGACTTGAGCGTCTGAGGTGTATTCCCAAAGTTCATACCTTAGGTCCCTCTAACGTAGAGTTGCTACGTGTGAAGCAGACGAACAGGTGTCATCACGTGGCAGCGAGCATCCTTCCACGTCATCACCGACAGGAGGAAGCGTTAACAGTGACGATGAGCAACAGTCTCCAAGATGCATTGTTGTGGATCGTTTTTTTAAGATAGTTCATTTCCTTCTATTAAGGTCAGAGACAGGAGCACAACGCGAATGTTGTGCCACCCACGCAGCGGAAGGCAACCAAAACAAGAGAATAGGATCGGCGACAGAAGATCTAAAACTAGCAAAAAGGATAAACGACGGCAAACCGACAGATCCACTAATAATCAGAAGAGAGCGTTTACAAAGGGTGACATAATCTACTATTCTTCCCTAGACAGAAAACAGAAAGGGAGTAGAAAAACGCTAAACACCGGAGGGGAACAGAAGGACGGCAAAGAAACCCAGAACCAATCAACCTCCGCGCTCTCTAAGAACTGAATCCGTGTCTCTGGATGTCTTCAGCAATAGAAAACCCTCTTCCTAGAGTCTCTCCTAGGGTTTTAACAAGAAGGAGTCGCTTTGTATGCCACACCAAAAGACTCCAAACAAGTAGTTTTAAATAAAACTCAAAAGATAGAAAACAGAATATTTCCGAATATTTCCAAAATATCTTCCGCGATCTTCTTAAATCCGTCGACCGGACGTCCGTCCCACATCCACGGACATTCGTCCCTTATGCCAGATGCGGACTGAGGCTATCACGGACGTCCGTGCCATTCTTCGGAAAATCCTCGTGAAAATCCTCGTCTCGACGGACGTCCGTGAGAGCTCTAAAAGCAATCGGACGCGAGTTTTGAGCCATAATCTCAACAATCTCCACCTTGGCTCACAAACCCGCACACAAAACTCCTATATCCAAAAGCCAAAGACACCAAACCATAAGAGTGATAACCACCACAGAAGTCCCAACATGGACCAAAACCAAAAACAGAGCAAATGAAGCACGAAGGACAAAATCAACCGAAGTCCACAAGCTACCGAATGCCTCCTGAGCTAAGTGCAGCACGAAGGACAGAAACACCGAAGTCCATAAGTTGCCGAAAGCTCCACAGCTAACATAGCTGCCAGATTCCCCTAACGGGAACGAACCAGAAGAGACCTCCATGCACCACTCGTCATCCAAGCAAAATCAGGGACTACCAAACCAGAAGCGCCAATCCTAGATTCCCCAATGACTCTCTCTCTAGTCTAAGAAACAGAAACAGAATTTGAATCGGAACGAGCAAACTAAACCGCAGAAGTGGAGGAACTGACTGGACCCGACTCCACCTAAAATTGAAATAGAGGGTAGCTCACTTCATTTCCACTATGGATTGTTGATCTTATTAACTATGTGATAATTGAGCCCTTCTTCATTTTTGATCGAGTGTTGTTTTCATCTTCCTCACAAATGAATTAACTCATGATGAGTCTCTGCTTTCTATACATAATCTCATGTTTTAACTTCTGATTGATGATAAGAACGTCATTTAAAGCACTAATATTTACATGATATTGTACTTAAGATTGCGCTATGGAAATGATGTTAGGCAATTTATTGATTATTTGAGCCACAACCATCTTTCTCAAACACAATTCCCATCTAGACCCCACTCGAGCCTTATTAGAAAATACTTGTTCTTGAATTAACCATAACTACATCAATACTCAAGTTGGGGAGAGTTGAAGAAGGTGGAAAGCACTCATGGCGCTGACGAATGTCCTACCCCATTTGCTGAAAAGACCCCGGAGATCTGCAAAAGAAAAAGAAAAAGAAGTTGACGCCCCGTGCTCTACTGACCTGCCCAGGAAGTTGCGATACAATCCCTGATTTTTCTCCTACTTTCACGCCTACCTTCAAAGGATTTATTTGTTGGGCCAGAAGCGGAGATCTCTCCTGGATAAGAACTGAATTCAACAGACTTCCTCAGTCCAAAAGTCTATAAATATCGATCTTGCTACTTCATTCAAGGGGTTGCACTCCTGCGTGGAATAAGAGTTATCACTTATACCTGCACCTTGTGACAGAAAAGTGTTTCAGAGTGACTTAGCTTGTTATTAGGAGGAGTCCGCCCGCACTTATACGCTTCCCTCAGTAAGAGAGAGAGGATTCAAGAGTGTGTATCTGATCCTTGCAATCACCAACTCTTTTACTGCTTAATACAATTTTTGCACTTCCATTTACTTGTCCTAATTTACTTTCAATTCTCAATTATTGCAACGTCTTCCTTCATTGCGTGGATACTAGTGTTGATCACCTCCAACGTTAATTCCGAGGAGGTAATTCTTCCTTGATCATTTAAGATCGATCTCGGCTCACATTTGCTCCATAGTACTTGAGTGGGTGTTGAGTAACATTTATCGTAAAGGTTGTGGCTGAGAATTCAGGCTTAAATTTCAGTCATTTACATTTCCTATTGTCACCATTTAAATCATTTCTGTTCTCGCTTGACTGTTTTCAAGAATTGAGGATTTCATCATCACTGTTCGGAGTTTCCTTGTGGATTTGATAATCATTTATATTACACGACGTGATAGTACACTTAGAGTCCTTACACTTGATGCTCAAATATAATTTTTAGCATTCCCAAAATCAATATAGATTTATGTTAGTAGTCTCTATCTCGTTATAACCTGATTGGGTCTATTGTAAACACAATTCTCGGTCACAGTATGTTTGATTTACCTTTTAAGCCGCATTCATAGAAAGTGGCTGGATAACCCCTGACTCTAGAGCACATCAGGTAAATGTCTTATTTTTAAATTGACGTTAAAAGTAAAAAAGCAATGAGATGAATCTTATTCTAGGAACTTAACTCAGGGTATAATTAATTTTCCAAAGTTTTGAGGATCAAATCCCCTCTCTCTTGCTCTTTTTCATCTAAACTAAACTTCTCGAATTCTCACATTTGATTTGTGTGAGAGAGAAATAATAATATGCTTTGCACATAAAAAAAGGAGAGAAAAATTTATATAAAAAAAAATTACCGAGTCTTTCTTTTTTCCTTTTTACCCCCTTCAACACTAATATTTTTTTAATATCTTACATCTCTCTAATTTTTGGAAAATTCAGATAAAAAAACACTTTAAAAAACACGTAATCAGAATCACTTCAGTTAAATTTTTTTTCCACGGGAATCGTTGTCGACACTAAATGCTAGGTGGCATTGAAGACAAGATTTGATTACATATTTAATATCTCGGAAGTTCATAATACATCAACTAAGGCGTATAACAAGAAATTTAACTCAACAGAGTTGCACTAGCACAAGAGAAGCAACAGGGGTTTCAAATCATAAATAGGTGCAAGAGAAAAAAACATAAATAAGAGGTATGAATTTTTCGCCAGTTCAGTACAGAAGCAAAAGGAAACACATAACAAAACTAAGTGATCGTCGTAGTTGGGGAACAAAACTCTTCCATCAACTTACCGAGAAAGGAAAAAAGGAAAAAAAAACAAAAAAAACTCTTCCATCAAGCAACAGAAACTGAAGCGAGTTTTGGTACCGGGGAAGCTGTCATCTTCATTGAAATTGATTTCACCATGTGATGTGAGCACAACTTCATTTCTCCTTGAATAGATACAATGGATCCTACCCCGATGTCAAAGACACTCATTTGACCATACTAAGCATTTCATGAGGCCATTTCAGGCAGCAGATGAAGGGATTTCTCTGGACAAAGCCTTTGATACCGTGGCGTAGATATGGAGTTCCATGCCATGGCGACCACTGACCTCGGTTTATTATCCAAGGTTCGACCATGACGCTACGCATGATCCAAGGACCTTATTATTGATTAGAAGATGACCCATGGTGTCAAATCAAGAATTGGAGACATGCTTCTCGAGATAGAAGACCTTGATGTCATGACATCACTAGTCCCTGCGAGATCATGGTGTCCGAGTCTGTGACCATCGCCAACGGCATAGATTGCATCCGCCACAGCGTTCAACTACATTGAAGCCATCCTTGGCTTGGATAGAACACTTCCATGAAGATATCTTCTCCTCTTTTGCAATCTAATGTGGTGACGTCCTCTGGTTCTCAGTTTGGCCCCACGAAGTTGACGCCCCGTGCTCTACTGACCTGCCCAGGCAGTTGCGATACAATCCCTGATTTTTCTCCTACTTTCACGCCTACCTTCAAGGGATTTATTTGTTAGGCCAGAAGCTGAGATCTCTCCTGGTAAGGACTGAATTCAACAAACTTCCTCACTCCAAAAGCTTATAAATACCGATCCTGCTATTTCATTCAAGGGGTTACACTTCTGCGTGGAATAAGAGTTATCACTTGTACGTGCACCTTGTGATAGAAGAGTATTTCAGAGTGACTTAGTTTGTTATTAGGAGGAGTCCACCCGCACTTGTACGTTTCCCTCAGTGAGAGAGAGAGGATTCAAGAGTGCATCTGATCCTTGCAATCACCAACTCTTTTACTACTTAATACAATTTTTGCACTTCCATTTACTTGTCCTAATTTACTTTCAATTCTCAATTATTGCAACGTCTTCCTTCATTGCGTGGATACTAGTGTTGATCACCTCCAACGTTAATTCCGAGGAGGTAATTCTTCCTTGATCATTTAAGATCGATCTCGGCTCACATTTGCTCCATAGTACTTGAGTGGGTGTTGAGTAACATTTATCGTAAAGGTTGTGGCTGAGAATTCAGGCTTAAATTTCAGTCATTTACATTTCCTATTGTCACCATTTAAATCATTTCTGTTCTCGCTTGACTGTTTTCAAGAATTGAGGATTTCATCATCACTGTTCGGAGTTTCCTTGTGGATTTGATAATCATTTATATTACACGACGTGATAGTACACTTAGAGTCCTTACACTTGATGCTCAAATATAATTTTTAGCATTCCCAAAATCAATATAGATTTATGTTAGTAGTCTCTATCTCGTTATAACCTGATTGGGTCTATTGTAAACACAATTCTCGGTCACAGTATGTTTGATTTACCTTTTAAGCCGCATTCATAGAAAGTGGCTGGATAACCCCTGACTCTAGAGCACATCAGGTAAATGTCTTATTTTTAAATTGACGTTAAAAGTAAAAAAGCAATGAGATGAATCTTATTCTAGGAACTTAACTCAGGGTATAATTAATTTTCCAAAGTTTTGAGGATCAAATCCCCTCTCTCTTGCTCTTTTTCATCTAAACTAAACTTCTCGAATTCTCACATTTGATTTGTGTGAGAGAGAAATAATAATATGCTTTGCACATAAAAAAAGGAGAGAAAAATTTATATAAAAAAAAATTACCGAGTCTTTCTTTTTTCCTTTTTACCCCCTTCAACACTAATATTTTTTTAATATCTTACATCTCTCTAATTTTTGGAAAATTCAGATAAAAAAACACTTTAAAAAACACGTAATCAGAATCACTTCAGTTAAATTTTTTTTCCACGGGAATCGTTGTCGACACTAAATGCTAGGTGGCATTGAAGACAAGATTTGATTACATATTTAATATCTCGGAAGTTCATAATACATCAACTAAGGCGTATAACAAGAAATTTAACTCAACAGAGTTGCACTAGCACAAGAGAAGCAACAGGGGTTTCAAATCATAAATAGGTGCAAGAGAAAAAAACATAAATAAGAGGTATGAATTTTTCGCCAGTTCAGTACAGAAGCAAAAGGAAACACATAACAAAACTAAGTGATCGTCGTAGTTGGGGAACAAAACTCTTCCATCAACTTACCGAGAAAGGAAAAAAGGAAAAAAAAACAAAAAAAACTCTTCCATCAAGCAACAGAAACTGAAGCGAGTTTTGGTACCGGGGAAGCTGTCATCTTCATTGAAATTGATTTCACCATGTGATGTGAGCACAACTTCATTTCTCCTTGAATAGATGCGAGAAATGATGCTTGCAATATAGCTAGCATCCCATCCCTTCAGGGGGGCTGCATAGTTTGAAGGGGTTAAGTTATTGAGCAGCCACTTCTAATTTGAAGCAGGATCTGTGAAAGAATTGATCATCCACTGTCACCTGACATGAATTTCACACACAAACATAAGTACCAACTCAAACTCACATGATGTGACAACATATATGTTAAGACGGGGATTACTCATCTATCAACCGTTCTCTGGGGATGGAAAAATTCAAACAAACTAAAACACCACACCTTCTACACTCGATGGAAGGGAAAGCACATACGAAGGCAACGGAGATGGACCATAAAGTAAACAACAGCCCATCTGAAAAATGAAAAATCCAAGCATCCTTTTAACATAATTACCAGCTCAAAGCAATCAAACATTGATCATCCCAGTACACATTATAATCCTTCTCCACATGCTCTTATTTTTCTCAATGGCATTCAAATAATTCACTGAGACCTGACTTAGCGCACAGATGACTGAATAATTCTACTTCCTGGAACTCTCACTCAACATCTTTCTATTTCATTTAATAATGGCACTACGATTATCTTTCAGCTCCCTAGTCCCGATTGTCAAAACAGCAATTTCAACTATCATATTACTGCAAAAAATCAACTCCTAGGAAGTTCACTCTCCCAATCAAAGATATCATTCGAGTTACAACTTAGCAGTTCGATTTTGAACTTCAACATCACAAGCTTGTTCACTGCATGAGCTTTAAGGCAATTCATGCTCATAGACACCAACCCCACCCGTTTTATCATTATTGTGAAGTTACAAAACCAGTCACTGTTGACAGCAACATGTTTCCATGCATCATCACCAAAGAGGAATTCTCTATAAATCTACATCAACAAAAATCAGTTCCATACGATCAAAGAACCATTGTGACACAGGACATCCTGCACCCTTAACTTCCAAATCAAGCATTTCAACCAGAAACAAAATCTCATTTCCTTATTTTATTTTGCCCGACACAATAGCTGTCAACTTGGCCTGAAAAATAAAAGCATAACGTAAATGAAGCTACCATGGGTAAACTGCAAATCAACATAATGAAACCCAAACAACAACGAATCATCAAAAGCAAAAAAAAGCGTCAAAAAGCAGCAAGCATTACCAAACTTCACCTGGAGAACTTCACAAGCACACAAGGTATGTGTCATCTCCATGGATCAAATGGATGAAATATCCACATAAACAAGCAGCACTTTAGAACAGCCAAACTAATACAAAAATAATTTGGACAAGAAGAAACGAGTAGTTAGATTCTTCAAGGGTTAAAACTCTTAACTCCATGATTAAAGAAGTCAAAGTAACTCTTTACAAAGTAATTATTCTCATGGCTACTTCTCATCACACAGAGATACAAGCTACACCTTTTTCTTCGTGACTTGCGGAAAGACATTTCAAAGGGATTTTACCTAGGTGGCACCTCAATAAAGACACTTCCTTTGCAGCCAACACTGAGACAAGCAACTCCATCGGCAAAGTTCTGGGTTCAAGTCTCACTGGTCGTAGTTACCTATTCCAATATAAGAAAAGACTCAAAGGCATTGTATAGCTGTAATAATTTAATCTAAGATATTCTTAAATATGATAAGATTTTCTAATAGCAAAATCAAAAATCTTCTAATATCTTAAATAAATAAAGCCAACACATTAAATTACTATGTACCCCGATAGTACAAACCATGAATACAATAGCAAGCAAACCACATGTCCAATCAACAACAATTATCACAGATATTTCGTCCATTAAGAGAATCCATGGCACGAATAGCATCTTTACATTTATAAAATTGAATAATAGTCAACCGACCAGCTCTAAAGATCTCCTCTATATCCACATAAGGAGAAAAGATATGGTATGACACATCAACCAGGATACAACTCAGGATGTGTTACACATATGAACTGTTGCCACCAGTCCTACATTTTGTCTCTTTATAAAAAAAATTCCAGAAATGCACTAATGCAGCGTATGTCAGGGTATGAACAACCTAATGAATCTTCATGGTAAAACTGAGAGTAGCCGCTCTGATGTGTGAGGATAGGACTGGTCTACATGAAGTTTTGACTGGTTGAATGGTGACGATGAGCAACAGTCTCAAGATGCATTGTTGTGGATCGTTTTTTTAAGATGGTTCATTTCCTTCCATGTGCGAAGCACAATGATGCTTCTCATATAAGCAAACTTTTCTTTGGGGGGGATTGTTCAACTGCATGGTTTGCCTCCTACAATTGTATCTGATCGTGATGTTAAGTTTGTTAGTCTTTTCAAGAGGACACTTTGGACTTTTGGCACTATGAAATTTTCTTCTTCTTTTCATCTCCAATCTGACAGCCAAACCGAAGTAACAAACCATTTCTTCTCTTCTTTTTTTCATCTCCAATCTGACATCCAAACCCAAGTAACAAACCATTTCTTCTTTTCTTCTTTTTTTCATCTCCAATCTGACAGCCACTGCTTTGGTGTGCCAACAACCGAATTTGTTTATAAAATTCCTTGTCTTGTTTCGCTGGACGACTCCATCTGAATTTATTTATGGAGTTAAACCTAAATTTTCACTTGATTTAGTTCCCTTCATGTCCCTTCTTGAGATTTTGAATTTGGTTAGTCATTTGTACATCACATGAGAGATTTATATGCCAAAATTTTAAAAACTTGATTTAACTATTGCAGAATATAACTATCGTCGGAAAAAGGATTTTCAAAAAGATGAATTTTTATCGTCAGAAATAAGAAATAAGTAGATTCATAAACCAGTTGGGGTGACACTGATGATTGAGAAGTCAAGGGAGAAGTGGGTGAGACATGTTTGTTGCAGACCGTGTAAGGGGAAACTATTTAGTTGGAAGGGAAGAGAAGTAGAAGAAGGCCTAAGAAAACCTAGTATCAATTGATTAAAGAAGACCTTGAGATACTGCTACTTAACACAACCTATGCACTAGTCGCACAAATTGAAAAAGACAAAAGCATGTGCAGGCCTCACCTAGTGGAACAAGATCTTGATGCTGAAAATATGATGCTGATGATGAAATCAGCACAACACTAAAAGGGAAAAAGAGAACAGAAAAAGAAAACAGCAACAAGAAAAGAGACTGAGCAATGCAAGTAGAGTATAACATGACTTCTCTTTACAAGAAGGGCAAAGATCACTTAAGTTAATGCCCTGAACATATTCAGGCAATCAGGACATCGATGAGGATCAAAATGATGTGTTCTGATTCTACCAAAACAACAATATTTCAGAGAAATTCAGCAATTCAGAAATCCTCACAATGCTAACGAAGGTTGCATTCAGAAATCCGCATAGTTGCTGAAATTTTTCTCATTTATTCAGTCTTATTTTAGTTTGGATTCAGATTTGTTGTTACGCCTTCTGCTTCCACTCTCCTAATTGGTATATATTAGATTATATGATTAGAAATCTAATAAGAATAAGTTTCTTTGACAAAAAATCAACTAGTGTTTGAGTTAAATGAAAAATAAGTTACTATATTTCAGCTTTTTGAATAATTGAAGAAAGAATTTTACCTAAATTGCTCTCTTTCATACCCAAACTCAATCCTCGAATTTCATGTCAAAATATTAATTCATAGGTCTTAGCATTTATATAACTAAAATCAAATTTAGTTTGAATATGTTTGCAATTCATTTTATTAACAAACTTGGACAAGCTTTTATTTATACCTGTTTTGCTTTGCGATTGATCGCTTGAGATTGAATCCACGGTTCAGCATCGATGGTACATCATTGTCTCTCTCTCTTTTTCTTTAGTTTTGGTATATATGAATTGTATTTAATCTTAGTCAAAGTTAAAGTTTATAAGTCCATCCCTTCAACTTACAACATGAAATTTCTCTGACTAGTTTGGATGCACTGCATTTTTCAAGAAACTTGGATAAACATATTATCTTGATGGTTTACTGTTCTCGATAAGTTAGTTGTCTTCCTTGTTCCGATTGTGAACAAATAAGCACATGCAGCTCGAATCTATACTGTCAATCTGTCATAATACTTGATTATGTTATAATGCTGATTTTTTTTCTCATTTGAATTGTTTGTTTTTATTTATACCCATTTTAGTGTGTGATTGATCTCTTGAGATTGAATCTATTCAGCAAAATATATAATGCTACTTCATTGGTATCTGTGTCTTTCTCTTATGAATTACATTTCATCTTACTCGGAATTAAAGTTTATAAGTCTGTCCCTTTAATTTAAAACATCAAACTCATAAAATGAATTTTCTTATAGTTGAACATCTAAACCAAGAACACCGTGTAAATATACAATGATAATGTACCTAAGGAAAAAATAACAAGAAATCGAATTATTTAAATTTTACACCTATTATTCTATTTGTTTTTTAAACTATCAACTTTTTATTTTGTTTCATTGGTTTTAGTTTATAATCCTAGATTGTATTCTCAAAGAGTTTTCCATAAAAAACGAATACATATAGACTGAATTACAACATCATTTTTACTGAAATGGAATGCATTTATGAATCCTTCAATATGGGAGCTATAACAATCAAATCTAATTTAACATCAATATTAAAGCATTGATGATGTTTGAACATGGAATAATATGAAATTAACCTAGAAAAATAAAAGTAAAAGTGGCTAGAAAAGTGTTTTCTCCATGCCACTTTTATATACAGTTAGAAGTAAGGATACAGATGTCAAAAGAAAATTGTAACGAGTGGAAATGAACTGATTACACCTAGACTAGAAATGGGATAAGTTGATGCAGTTTCATGATAGTACAAATCAATATAAGGTTTCACATTCAAGTCCTCGGATTTGCTAATTTTCGTTAGAAAACCTCCAACTCCTCTGGCAAGGCTCTAATTATCTTTCCTAAATCAAGAGACCACCACAAGCCTCTTCCTAATTCAATTAGTTTACATTTGACTTACCACAAATAGTTTGTGCAACTCATTTATAATACAAATCAATCATCCAAAGAACCAAAGGAACACAAAAGAAAAACAAAACACTGACAATTGCTTAAAGAACCATAAGAAGGCACCTCTTGATGTTTAATACTTGATTTCTCCATAAAAAGAAAGCGCTCAAAATTTTTAGAACATAAAATATTTCAATAAGCAGAAAACTTTGCACTTAAAAATAAAATCTTAAAGCGAACAAAGCCAATAACATCTTACCATGTTCACATTTGCAAATCATAACAGCAATCCGACATGAGCATAAAGAGTAGTGCTCAAGTCTAGTTACCTCCAAACTCTTGATCAAAATCCTTCAACACTCTTTTTATCAACTCCTTCATTGAGTCGTCCACTCTATCATCACATAATAAATCAACCAATTTGGCAACAAGAGAAGCGCTGACAGTGAAACCTCCGCCATGCATCTTTTGGAGGAAAAACATTGCCTTTGGAAAGTCGCTCTTGCAAAGAAGTGCTTGAATGATAATATCGTAGGGAGCACCATTTGTTGGACAACAACTTTCTTCCATCTTCTTAATGAACTCCATTGCTTCAAGTACAAAGCTTTCGTTGCATAGACCTTTCATCAAAACATTGTATGTTTGACCATTTGGTTGTAGGTTTCTAGAAGAAAGACATGCAAACATTTCACAAGCCTCCTTTATCCTGCCAACTTTACACAACCCATCAATGAGTATATTGTAAATACTGATATCCGCAAGCGAACCGCTCTTTTCAACCTCATCGTGAATAGCTAAAGCAGCGTCAAGTTTTTCATTTTTGCATAGGCCCGCTAGCAAAACAGCATAAGTACCAAGGTCCGGAGTGAGTCTACTAGCTTGCATATCCCTTAACATCTTTAATGCTAGTTGAGGATTTTGAGCCTTGAACAAGCCATCTATAAGAGTGTTATAAGCAACCGTGTCGGCAGTCAATCCCTTTCTACACATGTCTCGAAATAACTCAAGGGCCTCATTGATCTTCTTGTTTTTGCAATATCCATTTATCAAGGAAGTATAGCTCACAGCATCGGGTGCACAACCTTCTCTAACCATAAGGTCCATGACCTCTAATGCCTTTTCTACCTGACCACGCAAACAATATCCGTCTATAATAGTACTGTAAGTTATGGTATTAGGTTTCACACCCTTCTCGATCATTAGCTGGACCACATGCACGGCCTGCTCAACCATTCCATCTTTACATAACATATCGGCCAGCATGCTAAAGGTTTTCACATCGGGTGCTATATCACTGGCCAACATCTCATTCAAGAGCCCTCTACCTTCTTCCCGTCGGCCTAAATTACAGAAACCTCGGATCAAGGACGTGTAGGTGACTACATCAGGAAGAATGCATTTACTCTTCATTTCCAAGAAAAGGTGCATAGCTTCGTTCATCAACTTGTCCTTGCAAAGGCTGTCCAGTATCGTGTTGTAAATGACCACGTCAGGTCTACAAGAGTCCTTAAGTTGATCCATCTTGCGAAGCAGCACAACGGCAGCAGCGGTATCCCCTATCCTACACATGCCTTTCACTAAGGCACCATAGGTAACTAAATTCGGCCGAAATCCCTGGCTGCATATTTTTTCGAAGAACAGGGCAGCTTGCTTCGGCTTGTCATTAACAATTAGGCCATTGATGAGCGTAGTGAAGGTGACAACGTCAGGCACAAACCCAAGCTTCATCATATTTCCCAGAACAGAGAAAGCGAAACCGCTGTGCTTCAAGTGGCAATAGCAATTGATGAGGATACCGAGGGAGTAGGCGTCGGGGCGGATGCCCAATGAATGGAAGTCATGGGAGAGGGAGATGGCGGTGGAGTAGTGTTTCATCCTGACGATGGCAGCCAGGATTGTGTTTAGGTCAGAAACGTAAGGGAGGGGATGCTTACCAGAGGTGAGTTGACGGAAAAGATTGAGGGGATCGTCGAGATCGGTGAATCCTTTCCGGCATCGCTCCCTCACAGATTTCAGTAGCAGTTGATAATCGGAACTTCTTCTGCTGGCCATATCCTCAAATTTGGCGGATCGTTTCGACGAAGCTTTCAGATTAGGGCATCATCTGCCGTTACCTGTGGAGTTTGCTTATGCTAAAGTGAGAAAAAGGGTCGACAGATGAGGGATTGGCTAGTCATATCGTGCCAAGAGCTCTCCAAGAACCTATTTACTTGAGATGTACTTGGGGCACACCCCGAGGGGCACAATCCTGTCTTGAGGTCTGTGTTTGACTATTTTATTCTTTTATTTTGTTCGTATTTTTTATTTATATGGTAATATATTATCGTATTAGTCCTCAATATACGGTAGTAGTATACTACCGTCTTGTCATTTTTTAAAATTTTTTTATAAATGATCATACAGTAGTATACTACCGTATATTGAGGGCTAATACGGTAGTATACCACTGTAAACCCGTATTTTTTATTTTTTAAAAACCTTCAGAACAGTATTATACTACCATATTAGCCCTCAATATACGGTAATATACTACCGTATGGTTACTTACAAAATTGTTCACTCACATTATATGTTTCGTATACATTACAAATGATAACTAATTACGAGCACCATATAGTACATCCCACAAACGTAAACCCAATTCATATTTTTCTATCCACCTTCGTGACACCGGTGATGCATGTTCATACCAATGTGACCATATTGGGGGGACTGGGTAATTGGGGTGCATAAACATTTGGACGAAGTGACAATTGTTAACCCAAGTAATGACTATCTCACGTCGTCTATCATCCGGAATCGGCTCGGATAGCAGTGGAAGGTATGTATACGATGTTCTATGATTTGGGGTGAAACAATACAGCACGACGTTGTAATTTGATGCGATTGTCAATCTCATAGTTGTCATGTCCATCCATTTTTGAGGTGGTGTGGGCGAGGTATCACAGTTCAGGCGTGCTAGTGTTTCCTCTGTTGCGGCACGTTCTATGCGTCACATTGTTGTGTACAGAGCACGATTATTGTTTATCCATCTGATTAAATTCTTTCGCACCTGGTACCAATGGGTCTCGTCGCCCAGGACATGTGCGGCTACTGCTCGAAACCCACAATTGCCATCAG
>JAOWBR010086587.1:0-15128 GCA_028571145.1 Dionaea muscipula
AAAAACAAAACTAATACATATAATAACAGAGAACCACAAATCGCAGTCGAACTCTCTTTGAAAACTTCAACAACATCGACAGAAAGCTTCCAAAAAACACCTATATATAACAACCAAAGTGTATAAGAACCGGAGAACAACCACGACATTATTAAGGCAAAGGAAAAAATTTGTGAGTCATAAGAAGCCAACCGTCACTTAGAATAAATCTGGAAGACATAAGAAGCAACCACTTAAAATACGTTAATGCACATAAGCTCTACAAGAGCATTATAGTAATCTTAAAAGCTTCAAGACTTCAAATTTTTGAAAGACACAAACCTCTGTGACTGAATTGTAGTTGAAGGTGACTGAATTGTAGTTGAAGATGACTTCCTCACCAAATCCAATTGTACGCACAGTATAGATCCCCGATCTGGTAATAATCATCTACAGCAGTAACTCTACATCCATAGTATATTAAAAAAAGGAAGAAAACCCATGGTCAAGTATCAACTCAATAACTAAAAAAGGAAAGCAAGAAAAAAACAAACTAAAAAACGGAAAGAAAGGGAAAAGAAGAAGAAACAGACAAAAGAAGAAACAAAAAAAAGGAAAAAAACCTAAAAACTAAAGTGAGGAAGGATTTAACATAAGCAGATAATAGAGGTATTCTGGAATGTTCTTAAAAAAACGACAGTTGGGCACACACTTCTTGAACCTCAAAGAGCATTAAAGCATATACTTGAATCTTGATTATCCTTATCTTCAGCATTCCAAAAACAATAAAGTGAAAATTAGCTTCAAATTCCAAATCAATCTCACACATAGAAAATTCAAACTCAAAGTGAATATCTCCCTTAATAAGGCACACAAACGTAAACAAGAAATCCAAGTGGCACAAATAAAAATAAACTCATAATAGCATCGTGTACATATTACAGTTTGCAAGATATTTTGATAAATGGAATACCATATGAGAAACAATAAAGTGAAATATTGACAAAAAAAAATAAAATAACTCATACTCAAATCATAATCTAGGCACAGTTAAAATATTTGCACAAACCATGTCCGGCCTAAAAATTGCTTCACAGGCACCATAAAGAGACTATGATGAGGTATTAGCAACAAGGAAATCTTTTGCCAACTCTGCATTTTAGGAGTGGAGCATCATTAATACTTGCACTACAATTATTGAAAAAAGAGACACGTAGAAAAAATAAAGAAAACAACACACACATGCCTTTATGGCCTGCCAGGACTTGTAAAACAGAATATGAACTCTATCCGAACAAAAAAGCATGTTCGCTTTGATAACTGAGCTTCATTACGTGCTCCATAATCAGGAAGTTAAGCAAATGGTCATGAATTGGTTGTTGCACTTATACATAATTGAACCATAAGCAACTATTTTTTGGAAACTAACACTAGTCAAACTTGCGGAAAAGTTTCTAGCACTTAAGAAGAAACACAATTTAAGTAGGAAAAAGGTGCAAACTATTCCAATGGTCGAGTATGCAAAACTCAACACTAATCTTGTTGTCCATCAATTAACAACATAGAAGATCATGTAAGCCTTCGGTAAAAATAGATAACACCATCTGATTGGATGATAAGCAAAGAATGCATAATTCCAGCAACAACATGAAAACTTTTCACATGGTTCAAATGAACTACATGAACAGAAAGAGGTAAGTGGAACAATGCACATACTTGGCTCCAATTGAATCCATAGTGCAAATGAAAGGCTTGTCTTCAGCTCCTAACCCAGCAATGGCAGGTTGGCAAAAGTAGGGACCAAACCTAAAGGAGAAACAGTCCATATAGCACTGTATTTCGGACACGATAATAAAAATGTCCATAATACACGACATAATATTGATATAATCAAAATGATACGGACACAGCTAATTTTTGTGATAATAAATAAAACTGTAAAAATATTTATTGTGCCGTTGACACGGATAATTTCTAGAATTATATAATGATAAGAAATTATATTAGAATCACTCTTTTTTCATCCACTAAAAAATCATTACATAACTATACTCTAAGATTGTAATACTACAATAATTATTAACTATTTTTAATTTCTCGATAAATTATTATTTAAAAACTGCAAGATAGAAGAGGGGGAAAAAAACAGAGATCAATATTGACCAATCGCACGAGGATTGCTGATGAGTGAAAATAAAAGTGATTATAGACACTTGACTTGAACACCAAAATTCAAGAATTTGAGCATTGGAGGGCTCCCGCAAGGTAATCCTTAAGACCCTATTAAATTAAATAAATATACAAGGCATTTTGTATGTAAATCACAAGACACATCAGCCTTTAGAAAAGGAAAGAAAAGAAAAGAAAGAACCAGAAGACCGACATGTTTGAGAAGGCTAAAACACCTCAAGATAAGATAATTTCACAGTAGAAGATATACTCCTGACACCTACAGATTACTAATTGATCCCGTTAATGATGATATATAAACCAACGTAACCACACTACACCAGCTGGACCCCGAAAGACAAAACAAAATGGGACAGGAACTGGAGAGGAGAGTCTGCATCAACGTTCAATTCCAGAACGAAGAGAAAGCCTGCTGAAAACACAGGAGCACATCTCATGCTTCTTTCCTACACTAACAGGTATGGGCTCATATCATAGCACTGCGTGATCAAGGCAATTCAGAGTAGTACAATAAGTAATCAGATTTGCTTATAATCAACCCAAAACAAATAAACTCACTGACAATCAAATAATCAAAAATAACCTATGCAAGTGAAATAATCTATGTCTGCCAAGAACCTGAAGTTTTGAATCAACCAGTTCAAATCAACCAGATTAAAACGCATAAGCTAAAAGCATATAGAAACCGGATCTGCCCAAACCATATTTCAACCGATGATAAGGCAAATCAAAGCATTTAAATAAGCCATCAAGTTCATAAAGCAGTTTGCCCATTCGATTACTATAATGTATCATAACACAAGGAGAACACCAGGGACCAAAAACCCCTCAGCCAACGCTGCCCAGCTAACACACCCGCCGCCGAGGAGTCCACAGTGGTGTTGGCGTCACCGCCAATGCTCGTCGGTGCCACCATGGGTTAGCACACCGCCGGCAACCTCTGGCGTCGACGAGCCCGATGGCTCCCGTGACCCAGGCCATCCTCAAACAACATAACAATACCCACTTAAAGCACCAAACATCACAAATCAGCTGTTAATCGACTTGAATCGAAGGAGAAGAGGGTTGGTTTAATGCTTACCGAGCCCCAATTAGCCCTGATTCCGGCGAAATCCGGTCGATTCCGGCGTTATTCAGTTCGTCATTGTCGAATCCACCCGCCGGATACGCCATCACCCTTCTTCCTCGAGTTACAACCACACCGGGGGTCGAGTGGCCGCCCATCGGAAGCCGTCACCTCTGCTCCGCGCCGGGCGTCGATCCTGCTGCCGCCAACGAACACCGCTGAAGAAGCACCGTCATGCCTTCCTCCATCTCGTGTCGTTGCCAACGAGTTATGAGCTTTTTAGGTTTTCATTCTAGGTTCGTCAGAATAAGATTATAAGTAAGGTTATATTAAATTATTAACTAGTTTAAATAATAAATAAAATAATTTAGTGCAATTAAATGAGTAAAAAGAAAGGAAAAGATAGGAAGTGAAGATTATAATAGTGAATTATTTATTATAAGGAGGAAAAAAAATAATGGAGACAGGCCAAATAATATAAAAGTCGGTCTAACGTCGATCTAAAAGGTCGGGTTGTTACAAATGGTTAATGGTTTAATGTTTAGAGTTTATGATTTAGAGTTAAAAGGTTTAGTGTTTTGGATTTAGGGCTTAGGATTTAGTGTAGGGTGTAGGGTGTAGGGTTAGAGTTTAAAGTTAAAAGTTTGGGTTTTAGATTTAGCTCTTAGTATTTAGTACAGGGTTTTGGTTTAAGATTTAGGATTAAGGTTAACGGTTAAGAGTTAGAGTTTAAGGTTTAGGATTTAGGGTTAGGGTTAGGAGTTAAGGATAGGAGTTAGGGTTAAGAGTTAAGAATAGGAGTTAGGGTTAGGGTTAAGAGTTAGGGTTAGGAGTTAGGGATTAGGGTTTGAGTTTTTTTTAAATAAATAAATTATTCATAAATATAAAAACTTCAAAGTACAACGTTGCAAGGGAGGCATCCTAGGTAACTTGTAACTAAAAATATAAACTACAATATATATAAACTCTAAAAGCCTATAACCCCCCAAAACCCTTAAAACCCTAAAAAAAAAACAACCTTTAATTTTGTTTTTAAAAAATCAAAAAATAAACAGTTTATTTTTTAAAACTTTGTTTTAGAATTTTTTTAGATTGTATGTTAATTTATTTTTTTTGTTTTATAGAATTTAAAAAAAAAATTAGAATTGTTTAGAACTTTTTATAATTTTTCTAAAATTCTATAGCCACGGAAGTTAAAATTCTGTGGCTATATTTAATATTGTAGCTACGAGAAGGAAGATCGTGTGGCTATAAAGTATTAATAACCACGAAAAATTATACTTGTGGCTCACATTTTTGCCACCTATAAAATTGCCACAGGTTATGCCTATCAGTGGCTAAATATATCTCTTTACCTCTCCCGCTCCTACTAGAACTGGCAACTACCTCACCAGAATACGCAACGCTCCACGTCTGCTGGGCAATCCGCTGCTCAACCTCTAGCATCTCCTGATCAGGTAAAGAGAGCCGAGCTCTGATCGACGGTGCAAAACTCATCTCCGCCATGACCGGCTGGGTGGGGATAGCTGACTCGTCTATCGTGCGTCGTCGCCGTGTGTAATATCGCACATCGCCTGGCTCAGCTACTCCCTCGCGAAGCTCGCGTGCCGCTCTCCGCGAAGATGCCGTGACGCGTCGCCCATCCACACGGCTGTCTCCGGACTCCTGTCGCGACATCTGCACGAGAATGAAAAATAAATAAATCAATACTGTTTATAGACAGCTGAATAATATACATCACTAAAGTTAATTTTTTATAAAATATTTATCCTAAAACTAATTTTTTTTATAAAATATTTATCCTAAAACTAATTTTTTTATAAAATATTTTTCCTAAAACTAATTTTTTTTATAAAATATTTTGTAAAATATTTTTTATAAAATATTTATCCTAAAACTAATTTTTTTTATAAAGTATTTATCCTAAAACTAATTTTTTTATAAAATATTTATCCTAAAACTAATTTTTTTATCCTAGAACTAATTTTTTTATAAAATATTTATACTAAAACTAATTTTTTTTTTACACCTTAACAAAAATAATTTTTTTTTTATACCGGCGGCCAATTTGGCTGGCCTCACCCCAACCCGCTGGCGTATTGTGCCGGCGGGCCCCTAAACACGCCGGCCTAATAGGCCGGCCCGTCCCCAAACACGCCGGCAAATATACGCCGGCGGGTCACACAACCCGCCGCCGTCGTCGGCCGGTCCCGTCGATTTGTGCGATTTTTTTTCTCGATTTGTGTGTTTTTTACCCTTTTTTACCTATAATTTATTCACTAACAGACATATTAAGGATTGAACTTAGTAGTACTTACCTCTGGTAAATCGAATGTACTCCGATCTAAGGAAACAACGTCGAATAATCTCTCTAGAAGAAAATAATGGAAATGGAATTTATCGATTTTGATGTGAGCAAATGAAATGTTTTTCGTATATATATAAGACAATGACATTCTTATAATTATTTTAAAATATCAGGAACAAAATTGAAATTTCTTTTAAAAAGATACTGTATTTAATAAATTGAGGTGCTATGTTTAGGGATCCGCTTCGTTAAAGTATTGAGCTCCGACCGCTCCGTCGTTGAGTTGAGGAACCTTTCTCTCCCGCCTTTCGTCTCTTCCCTTTATTTCTTCTTCTCCACCTCATGCAGTTTTCCATTTTTTATTTTCACTAAAAAGCAATTGTCTTTGTCTCATGATTTTTCTCTTCCATCTCCAGTAGAACACCTGCGCGGGGATTTCGAACCTCCCCCTGCCCATCCCAGATTTCGAATCCTTTGTGATTTGCCAGCTGAGTTTACAAAGCATCATCGATTGCGCTTGTTGGTTCTGTGGCAGGCCGTTTTCTGTAACCCTAATTTTGGTGAGATTTTGTGAGAATTTCTTCGCCTTGCATCGACGTCTGATGCCTATTTGTTAGTTCAATTTCCCGCCCATCTAATCTGTTGATTGAATTTTTATTGGTTTGATTGATCCATGAGAGACACTGATTATGACCCGCCTAGCACTCCTACAGTTTTGCTATTATATAGTGAAGTGCAGATTTCTGCAAGATTGTGATGGATTGCATCCTTGCTACTGTCATTGAGATATTGGGGTTGTGTTGGAGCTGGATTGTGTTTGCAGATTCCTGAATTGTTAAATGAGAAGAAGAAAACCCAGAATCATATATAGTAGAAATAAAGAAACTCAAATGGCGAAATTTTCAGTATGATGTCATGGAATGTACTGCCAGCAGCCAGCCCTTTGGGATGCACGTATTTTTATCCATAAGCTGGTTCACACGTAGGTTTCGATTGTGTTCTTATTGAGAGGAGCATTGTGGGTGTTGTATTGCTAGAATAAGTTCTGTAATGTTGTGGGTTGTGTTTGTCGGGCTCCTTGTGAATAGAGGAGAATAGTACTGTATATAGACTTTTCTTGATCTGTGTTTCAATACAGGTTTTGCTATATGTTCCCTGATGACAAGCTTACAGAGCTCTGAACATGGAGAATCAATGCAAATGTTGCCACCACCACCTGGAAGTTTCATAGACCGTGAAGAACTTATCCAACAAGTTGGTGATTTTGCAATCTCCCAGGGATATGTAGTCACTATCAAGCAGTCGAAAAAGGATAAATTTGTGGTACTGGGCTGTGACAGAGGTGGTGTTTATCGTAATAGGCGTAAAACTGAAGAGAACAGTTCCGAGGAGCACAGTCGAAAGAGGAAAACACCGTCTCGTCAAACAAATTGCCCATTTGAGCTATTTGGAAAAAAGGAGGATGGCTTATGGATTCTATCTATTAAGAATGGAACACACAATCACGAGCCTTTTAAGGACATTTCAGAACACCCTTCTGCCCGTCGCTTCACTGAGGAGCAGATATTGTTGATCAAGGAGATGACAGAAACTGGACTTAAGCCTCGGCAAATTTTGAAAAGGCTGAGACAGACTGATCCAGATCTTTTATCGACTCCAAGGCATGTTTACAATGTCAAGACTAAGTTGCGGCATGGGAATTTTACTGGTAGGCGCATTCAAAAGTTTGACAATGTTCACATATGTGTATGGTGTTTATCTTTTTCATGTCAAACGGGAAAAATTTAGGAAGAGAGATTCTAGTGTTAAGTCCTACCCAGCCTGCAGCAATAATACTGTGCTGCAAATGGCTCAAAGACATACAAACTGTCGTTGAGGAATCCCCTAATTTATGTATCATATTATCTTCATGTCTCTGTTAATTGGATCCCTCATGAGGTGTGAAGCCCTTAACGGCACACCGTCTTTCCTGACCTAAAATGAATTGAGTATTTCCACTGTCCATCCAATTGCTGTTAGCTAATCTTGGATATGATTTTTATACATGTTCATTTTGCAGTGAAGAAATTTAAGTCATTGAGACCTCAAAAATCTGCAAATGGAAATTCACATCTGCCTCCAGCTCCTGAACCATCTTGGAGGCAACATTATCCTCCTGTAAGCTTTGTTCACAACACTGTGTGTGTGCAGTGTTTGCTCTTGTTAGTGTGGAGTAATTGATTTCAAGTTATCGTGGCTTCATATTTGTGGGATGTGCCTTGGGCTTTCTTGCATCTCTATTATCCATTCTCTTCTTACTGATACACTGTCGGCTTGGTGTTGTCAGAGGTTACCTAATTTCATTGGGGGTAAATTCATTGAATCAAAGTCATTCGTGATGGATGTCTTAAATCCTGTAAGTGTTTCAAATAGATTTGAAGCTTTCTTTATGCTTAGCTTCTAACTGAAAACTTGATGCATTCTATTACTCCTTTCATCATTTTCCATAAGTTTTTCTTTGTGATGGACCTTTCAAATTTATTATAGGCTACACAACAAGTTGTTTCTCAAGTACCTTTCACTACTGTTGAAGAGTTTAAAGCTGCTGTATTTGCAGCTAAACGGGCTTTCTCTTCTTGGAGAAACACACCAGTCTCTATCCGTCAGCGATCAATGTTTGTGCTTCAAGAGCTTATCAGGAGAGAAACTGTAAGACTGTTGCTTAATGTTGATTAATTCCTGCATTTCTTAGATAAACTATGACCTAATCTACTGAATGTTATCTCAGGATAAACTAGCTATGAGTATAGTTTCTGAACAGGGAATCACACTGAAGGAGGCCTATGGTCATGTGCAGTGTGGACTTGGTTAGTATTCTACTCTCTTGATGTTTGGTCCAAATGGTCTAAGAATAGATGGATAATGATGATATAATGGGTTTTCCTTGCAGAAATGATTGAACGTGCCTGCGGTATGGCAACTTTGCAAATGGGGGATTTTGTTTCCAATATATCCAATGGGGTTGATGCGTATACTGTGCGTGAGCCTCATGGCGTTTGTGCTGGTATTTGTCTATCCAATGCTCCTGCAATTAGTCCACTTTGGGTACAACTCCTTTTACCTTATTGTCTTTCTTTGGATCTTACTGTTCTTGCGACTATGGCTTCTGTGTGGCCAGGAAGTTCCTATTTACTTAATATAGGCCACTTTATGCATCTATAATTGGTTGATTGGAAAATGCTATAGCAAACTGGCAAACTAGAAAACTAGTTGATTTGTTTTTACTATAAATAACATGCACATGCTCAGAAGTCAGAATGTAAATCTTTCTTTGTTGAATTATGTTTAGGCATGTATCCTGCCTTCGATGTTCAGCGATTATTCTGGAATATATATGTTGTAGAATCACAATTCACAAAACAAATAGCCATATCAAACGTATAAAAACATTCTAAAATAGTTGTCTAATAGCCATAGGACACTTGTTAGAAAAAATCCATGTAGAGAAGTAGAAGTTTTCTGAGTGTTGTGCTTATGTGTTTCTGCAGTTGTTTCCAATTGCAATTACATGTGGGAACACTTTTATTTTAAAGCCACCAGGCAAGGATCCAGGTGAATTTTATCTCCAATACACTGTGTATGTAAGTTCAACTATTGAAGTTTGGCATTCTATTAATGAATCTTGGGACACAGGGGGCTTACCATTAAAGCATATTGATGGTGCAATTTTCTTTTCTGCAACCACCTGGCTATGCCCATGACCCACCAATTCTACAACCAATCATCAGCCCGATCATGTGGCAGCCACCCTACTCCATCACCAGATTTTTTGTTTTTCAAAAGAGAATAATTTTGCACCAGCTTCCATATTGAATTACTCACAGTATGGCCCTTGCCTTAACTTATTCTTCACGTGAATCTATAGTGTATGCGTATAAATATTCCATGTCTCATTGCTTAAGAGGCGTCTTAACTGCTGTAAAGCAAAGTTTATAAAGTATTAGCAAAGTTGAACTTGTTAGTTATGGATTCCCTTCACAGTGATGATTTTTCCTGGATAATTCCTTATTTAATTTTCCTACTTGTTACTCCTCTATTCATTTTGCAATGATGCTCATTTTACTATTTAGGCGTGTCTATGATATTGGCGGAGTTGGCCTTGGAAGCTGGTATGCCTAATGGCGTCTTAAATATAGTTCATGGCATAGATGTAAGTTATGTTACCTTTCCTTCTTGCACATTCTTGTTGCTTGAGACTTTGAATGCATGGTGCTAGAGTTTTCTATACCATAGTGCTTGTGCTTGTGCTGCCATGCACTGAAGGGCGAAATGTTTGAAAATGTTAAGATTGCTGAGATGAACTTTTGTCTTAGTGGCTTGCTCTTAATATTGTACTCCAGACTAAGTTATTGACATCCTTTTATGCTTTTATGCTTTCAAACTGTGAAAATCATTGTTTCTGGTATATGTTCGATCACTTTGATTATATTGGACAGGACATTGTTAACGCTATTTGTGACGATGATGACATCAAAGCTGTGTCCGTGGTGGGCTCAAGTACAGTAAGTTGATCCTTGAACAAGAGCTACTAATTTCTGTTGTCCTTCATGCATCTAAGTATGAGTTTGCATTTTGGAGATATTGTTGGTCATTGGAAAATTGACAAGGAGATGGAAGCTAAAGCATTTCTTATACTGGCAAGCTGTGGTCAGTGGCTAACAGAAAGGGTGGTTTGCTAATCTTTATTTTAATCAGGCCTAGCTTCTTCATAGGAGCTCTCACGTAGATTGATTGGTTCCCAGCTCTAGTAAAAATTTTGACTTCGTGAAAATAATCCCATAATTGAAATTAGTTGACGATGTGGTGGTAAGGAGCGTTGAGCATAGTGTACAATCCGTCTTTATGCATTTTGTTTGTTGCATCCTTGATATTTGAAGAATTAGGCGCTGTTTGGTTTGTCTGTTTTGAGTTTTCTATTTTCAGTTTTCATTTTCAGTTTTTAGTTTTTAGTTTTCAGTTTTTAATAAAAAACAGAAAACAGAAAACACGTTTGGTTTATAATTTATAATTTGTAATTTATAATTTATAATTTATCAGGTCTTGTGCGTTTTTTGTATTTTAGGAGTTTTGAGAATTTCTGCCGAAAATACAGAAAACGGCTTTTTATCGTTTTCTGCATTTTGAAGATTTTGAACTGAAAACTGTTTTCTGTTTTCAGAAAACAGAAAACAGAAAATGCAAACCAAACGTGTTTTTTGTTTTCTACAAAACAGAAAACACAGAAAACAGAAAACAGTTTAAACCAAACAGGGCCTAGATTCCCAGCTGTGGTGCCCCCTTCGGACTTGGGAGAAGAGGGGAAGTTCATTTTCATTTGATTGATACGTGTATACCACAATATCCTGGATGGTGAATCAATTAAGAGAATCCACGGTGCTTAACAGATAGGTGCTGGATGCTAGAACTTTTTGTATAACTGAGCAAATTTTATAGACTATACAAACAAAACCATGACCACATCAGTGGCACTTTACAAGGCTACGCAGAGCTTACATCCAAAGAAGAGCGAAGGGAATACAGCACCCTACTGGTTACACTACTCGAGGGACTGGCCCTGGCACAAAAAATCCTATTGTTCTGCTCCCGCCACACCTCGTAGGCGAGCGAGGCAGCTATACATCTTCTCTGCTTTGCCTTCCCTGTACGTCCCACACTGATCTTCACCAGCCACTTCCACCATGCATCCCAATCCAAGGCAGCAAACCTCAAGCGCAAACCTTGCAGCACCCCCAACCCGATTTCCTGTACATATGGACCCTAGAAAAACAAGTGAACTCTATCCTCAGTCCCATGGTTACATAACACACACCCAGCCTCCACATTTATCCCCATCTTCAATAATCTATCTTTACTTCTAATCCTATCCTACATCACCAACCAAAAAATAAAGCCCATCCTTGGTGGAACCTCCATGCTCCATGCTAATTTCCACCAAGGGACTTGGCAACAAGAGCCTCGAAGAGCAGCATACGCAACCTGAGACGAATACAGACCAGGGGAGCCCCCGCCAGCTACACTTGCTAGTATCCACAAAGTGCTTCAACTGATCACGTACTTTGAGCAATGCCCACGATCCCCCCTTCCTATCAATCGTCCAGATACCCTCCCTCCTCAAATAGTAGGCATGTACCCAACGAATCCAAGTCTATCTTTTTTTAGAGCAATCGCCCACATGTGCTTGAAGAGAATGACTACATTCCAGCAATCCAGTCTATGAATCCCCAATCCTCCTTCTCTCTTGGTGTGGCAAACCACATTCCATGAGACCAAGTTCTTCCTCCTATTGAGGGCAACACCAGACCAAAGGAAAGAAGGGCAAAGACTTTCTACCTCGTGCAACACTGCCTGTGGAAAAATGAAAATTTGAGACAAAAAAAGACGAATAGTAAGGAGAATACTTTGGATGAGTTGAACCCTTCCTACAAAAGAGAGGAGTCTAGCTGCCCAACAAGAAATCCTACTGGTAATCTTCTCAATCAACGGGCTATACTGGCTCACATTTAGCTTCCTAGTTGTCAAAGGCAGCCCCAAATAACGGAAAGCCTCTTGCCCTATCTCAAATCCTAGGATGCTCGCTAACTCCTGCTACTACTGGCAGTGAACCCCTTTAAAGAGCAAGCTACTCATGGTCAGATTGGCTTTAAGACCCGACACAACAAAGAAATGCATCAGATGTTGCTGAATTAGTCTCAATGAAACAGCATTGACTCTTGTAAAAATCATCAAATCATCTACAAAACTTAAATTTACAATTCCAACTCTCTTACACCTAGGATGAAACCTGAAAGCTTTGTGAGTACTCATCACCCTCAAGACCCGTGTGAGATACTCCATGACCAAAACAAACAGATAGGGGGAGAGGGGTTCCCCCTGTCGGCCTGGGAAATACCCCTAAGTTCTCCATTAACATTGATTGAATAGGTTAGAGATTTCAGACAGACCATAGTCCACCTCACAAAGCCCGTAGGGAACCCCAAGAGTAGCAGTAAGTCTTCCACAAAGGGCTAGTGAACAGAATCGTATGCCTTCCTTAAATCAATCCTGGCCAAACATCTAGGGGACATATTCTTCCTTTAATAACCCACCATTAGTTCCTGGCAAAGCATGATATTGTCCACAATGGATCTTCCCCCAACAAAAGTACTCTGCGAATTATCCACCAAGTGAGGGAGCGCCCTCATAATTCTAAAACAAAGCATCCTCGAGATAATCTTGTAAATGGTGGAGCAATATACAATTGACCTAAAGTCACCAGCTCTTGATGCATTTTCAGTTTTATCAATGAGATAGATAATAGTAGTATTCACCTGCTTCAAAATCTTACCATTTTTAAAGAAGTCAAAGATCACCTCGCACAAATCTGCTCCCACAATGTCCCAAGCTTTAATAAAGAACATGGACGAGTACCCATCTATCCTCGGGGCTTTATCCACATGGATTCCAGCGAGTGAATTCTTCACCTCTTGGACTGAGAAAGCAGCAGTGAGTAGCACCCTATGGTCTTCGGTCAAGACAGGTCCGGCAACAACAGAATCTGTGTTGATGCGTTCCCCAACCACAGTGGCAGAGCCCAGAAGCTGAGCATAAAAACCAGTAAGCTCATCACCAATCGCAGCCACGATTGTCACAATAGTTCCATCATTCTTTGTCAAACTCGTGATTTGTTGTCTATTATCTCCTGCGTCTATCTTTGATCAGAGCATAGAAATAAGCTGTACCCCGATCCATCATCTTAAACCAACCACCCTTTGCTCTTTGCTTAAGAGAAGTCTCCTCAGCAAGCAACAACCCCCACAAATTAACCATTGTTGCTTCCATTCTACCGTTAGCATCATCAGTGTATTGCACCCTGAGATTCATCTGCTGGTCCAGCAAGAGCTGTCGAGCAACATGGACTCTGGAAGAGAGATCAGAGAAGTGCTGCTTATGCAGGTGACGTAGCCTTGATCTCAAGAGCTTGAGCCTCTGTACTATCTGAAACATCATGCGCTCCTGGATCTGGAGATCTCACGTACCAAACCCAAAAAGGAAGGGTGTCTTGCCCACACATTGAAGAACTTGAAGGGGGTCCTCGGTCTAAGAGCATCCTGAACCACTGAAATAGCCATAGGAGAGTGATCAGAGATCCCCTGTTCCATGATTCTTACCTCCGCACCCTCAAACCTATCAAACCAAGCCTTATTTCCCATTGCCCGATCCCGCTTTACTCTCATCCAGGAGCTCTCCCCATGTTGATTACACTATGTATGATAGCACCCTACTCCAACAAGATCCTCCAAGCAACAATCACGAAGATCATCACACGACATCACATTAATATCCGCATACCCCACCTTTTCATCAGCTTTTAAAAAACCATTGAAGTCTCCCGAAACCAACCAAGGCTCTTGACAGTGGTTCGCAAAATTCACCAGCTCACCCCAAAGCCCCTTCCTCTAGCTGCTTGTATTAAGGCCATACACAAGGGACAACACAAAGGAGCAACCCCCATCCAAGCAAGAAACCCAACAATGCAAGACTTGATCATTCCCTCCCACATAATGCACATCTATCTTCCTTATATCCCATAAACACCATATTCTACCATTAGCCGCATGGCAGTAGTTATTGATACTCCCCCAGCTTGGGCAACGAGAAGGGGAGACCCTTCGAAACCCTTCCTTCACCCTGGTTTCAAGCAAACCAACCAAAACTAACAGTTGTTGACGAATAAAAAATCTTATTTCATTATGCTTATCGAGCTTATTAATTCCACATACATTCCACGCACCTAGCCGTATAAGTCAGGATCAAGGGGAGGATCCAGGATTTCCCTCAGCTGCTCATTCACAGCAGACACAACCTCTATAGGAACCTCCTGCCTGCCCAGGGCCTCACCTTTCTCTAGAGCATGAAACCGCGAACCCGAGAGACCCCCCGCAAGCTCGTCTCAGACCCTTCATCCAAGCCCTTCTTGTGCACCATCTTACCCTTGGCTGCTTGCCAACGATCATCCCCCTCCCCAGGGACACCAAGATTCTGTTCCAAATTTCTTATCTTATTGTCTGCCCTGGGTAAAGTGCTCCCCTCTTACGTCACATCCTTCCCAGACCCAACTGACACCCTAGAGGATTGTAATCCCTTCGATCTCCATTTAGATTTGCCCAAGGTCTTCCCCTTACAATGCATCTCCCTATGCCCCCATCTATTGCTAATGGAGCATTGCCTAGGTAACCATTCATAGTCTACCTTCTGTTCAATTCGCTCCCCTTCAGGCCCAACAACGGAGAACGATTCAACAATCTCCCGAGAAGTATCAATGTCTACAAGAATTCTAGGGTATGAGACTCTACCCCTTTGCACTGTGAGCAAATCAGTACAAATCGGTTGCCCAACCTTACTAGCTAGAAGATCGATGGTCTTACCTCCCCAGAACATCAGGTCCAGGCCAAGTAGCTGTATCTAGATCCGAATTAAATCAAAGGATTGAGCCTCAAAGGAGAAGTAAGGGATCCAATCACGCAGTACCATCGGCTTTGATTTGAAAAACCAGGATGACTCCATCGT
>JAOWBR010086588.1:0-14737 GCA_028571145.1 Dionaea muscipula
TAGGTGGTCGGCTCCGTTGGACGATGCGATATTGCCGAGACATGGGCGGAGCGGCGACGGTGACGATCGACCTCCGATAAGCGGTGTCGACGTGCACCGCGACGGTGAGGAGGGAGACGTTCGAAGCGTCAGAGCGACGAGGGCAGACCGAGCTTCACCGAGATTGAAGCAATCGAAGGTGGTAACCCTCAATTCGCCTTTTTATTTCTTTGATTTAGTATATAAGAATGTTGATGATGTGATTTCGATGATAAAATCTAATCTTTTTGTCAGATTGAGGGTTTTGGGGATTGGTGGTGCTCTGTTCGCCGTCACTTGGGCTTAGCCACGACTGTTTCCTCTGGCAAGCGCGGGCGTAGGTGGGCGACTCCTCTGGGGTTGTCTTCAATGGCGGCGCGACCTGTACTGATGGTAAATTCGAAGAGAAGATGCACCTGGGCATTTGCTCAAGATCTATTCGGCACGCTGAGTGTTCTCGGCAGTTGGGGCAGCGGCGGTGGAAATTGAGCTGATGGATTGTCGTTTCATAGCTAATGGGTGTTCTTTAGTGAGTCAGTTTTCGTCGGAATTCAATAAATCGGGACTGGTAATCGCATACAATCCCTCATCCCCTTTAATTTTGTTTGTGCAATTGTTGATTTTGGGTACTTCGGGGCTGATTTCGGTTTCCTCATATGGGTAATGGCGTTGTAGTTTCAGTTCTCTGGTTGTTTGGACCTTGATGGGGTTGAATCACTGGTTTCTGTGTCTCAATATAGTACTAGACTAGACATCTTCAACTGGATGGTTCATATTAAGTATTTTCTAGCTCCTTGAATATGTTGGCTGTTGTTTTTGAATGCTTTGTCGTAGGCTGGTGAACTTAGGCAAGTGGCTTGACCTTTCAGATTATCATATATCTCCGTGGATGCTTGCACGTCTCACTCGCTGTATGATGTTTTTTTATGTCATATATAGTATTTTCATGCCTTACCAAAATTTTTTTTTATTGTAGGTTGTTGAGGGTTCTATAAGCCATGACCGACAAGATTGTACATCTACAAAAAATGATGAATATAAAAAAAGAGGTGTGTTTTTAAGGCATTTGTTATTGCATATTTTTTTATTCGATCTTATTTTTGGCTTTCATATGAACAGAAACATGAAGCACAACTTAGAGAGAAAAAATGGATACCTCCCGGTAATGTGCAAAGTGTAGCACAGAAACTTGCACAAAAAAGGAAACATCCAACTGATATATTTGAAGGGGTACATGAGAGACAGGTAGATTTACACAAGTAATTCCTATTTCACTTTAAGGAATAAAGTGTAAAATGACTTGTTTTCTCCTGTTTCATAAATGTAGCAACTTACAATTGGGAAAAGAACAAGCCTTAGGCAGAAGCAGGTGTATGGACCACAAAATCCACTAGATGATGAAGCACATGCAGAGCAACATCGAATTGAGGTCGAAGGGGTATATGAGAGACAGGTAGATCAACACAAGTAGTTACATTATTATTTTGCTTGAGTATGCATTCGCAAGGTCTGAAAGAAACCTTGTGAAAATCGTTCCTATCCGAAATCTGCTAGTCATTCCTTTAAGGGACCCATCATTTTTTCATTTTCTTGCAGCAGTTTGTGCAAGATAATATTCTTGTATATGAGTATTTTTTAAGCACGGTTGTGTTTTTCTTAAAGGCGGAAGAGTTGGCAGCCGCTCTAACAGCAAGCAAGGCTCTTCTTGTGCAGACAGATAATGAAACCGTAGGAGGACTCCCAATCTAATTAGCCAAGTATTGTTTAATGTTATACTGTTAAGGATTTTCTATGTTATCAAACCCGTTAAATGTCAATTCACATCACTGCCATTGTGCATTACATGAGATGCTTGGATGGACTGAGGCAACTACTTGCTAGAAGTGTCCATCTTCCTAGGGTTGGGTGAGACCATGAGAGACATGTGAATTTTTAGTCACAATGTCATATGAACCCTGGGGTCAATAGTGGCTGTTGCCAGACGGAATCGAAATCACTAAAAAGATGGCAATTTCTTTCATACTTGGAGTTTGGATGATAAGAACAATCCTGTGAAATGTTCTTTGACATGTCGGATTGTTTGAACGTTCTGTTATCGATGTAAGCAATTTGGAACTTAATATGCAGGTAAAAAGGACAATTAAATATCCATATCTGAATGAAATCCTTATACTGTATTTAGTTTTCCGTGGAAAAAAGGATAATGAACCATGTCCAAAGCATCTATTTTTCACTTCTAAAGGTGCTTTTTGTTGCAAGATTTTGTGCAAAATTTCCCAGCGCTGGTGCTCTGGATTATCAAGTTTTTGTTTGTAGACATATGGTCAGTTGCTTTTTGAGTGGTATGAAATACTAATTATGGATTTTTGTTGTGCGAATCCTGTCCATTTGTCGGACAATATTGCATGTTAAGTAGCCGACAACCAACGCACTATATTTGTCGGGTCTTGTGTGCATGTGTCATACAAATATGTGTGGCCGACCCCACCTAGTGGGAAGTGGTCGCGATGATAATGATGATGAATCCTGTCCATTTTGTCCCGAACTTTTTCTTGATTAAGAATATCTTACTCTAGCTGTCTTGATCATATCCTTTCCTATGGAGATTTAGAAAAATGGGAAAGCAATGAATGTGTGGATTATGATAGATGTTATGGAGCAAAATGTATTGTTTCCTTATGGCTTGTTCGTGTGATAAAATGCTGTTGGACTTTCTATTGTGGACAGGACTCTAGTCAAAACCCACAAATGGGGCTTTCTGGTGCACCCCATGGTCAATATGTGCCCGCCATTGCCGGAGCTGCATTCCAGCCACGACCAATAGGCATGGCTCCACAACCTTTACCTCATGGAGGTGGTGCGGACATTGATGATGAAGAAATGATGAGACGACGATCTGAGAATGGCGGGCGTGCAGGAGGATGGAGTCCCGAATTTAGCCGAAAGAGGGCACTTGAGGAAGCTTTCGGAAGCCTTTGGATTCAAGTTTGAGCAACACATTTCCCCTGCCATTGCTCCTCCCATTTGGGACGATGATCTTATCTGTCGCAAGGAATCCGAGTTGAGATGACAGCGCCTGGTTCCTTTACTGCATTTCTCATGGAACAAGATGGAAAGCAATTCAACCCTCTGATTCAGCTGTATTTAAGTTTCTGGTTTCTTGCTTTTGGCTCTAAGCTGGAGAGCTGCCCTTTGGAGATCTTCATCGTTACTTGATTGATACTACATATATTTGATTTCTACAAATCAATGTACACATATACCGATTTGGTTGGGTTAACCCGGTGGTGTCCGAGTCTAACAAGCAGATTAATGCCTTTAAATTTCATGGGACTTTTGTTGAATTTGAATGTATTTTCATTCAATTTGCTGGGATTTTTTCCTACTGGTAAGTGGTAGATGGAGTTGATTCGGACTCCTTTGTGCAATCATTCCCTTCCCTAATGTGGCCATCTGAGCCCTGGCATGAAACAGGATTCTTATATGAAATACGTATGGGTGTAAACGAGTCAAATATCTTTATAATTGAGTTCGGTTCGTCTAATTTATAACAAACTAAAGTTCGAACTTGGCAAGCTTATAATGACCAGACTCAAATTCGAGCTTGAGTTCGGTTCAATAGGTTAGACAAATATCATATCGAGTTTAAGCTTGAGTTTTAAGTTAATTTTTTATTTATTTTAAAATTTAAAAATATTTTGATAAGATATAAGTATTTAAATATTATTTCATTTTTATATAAAATTATAAAAATATAAAAGTGCCTTAGACTGATAGACTCATTAAGCTCGTTAAACCTATTAACTCGTTAGGTAAGCTACTCGAGTAGCGTCTACATCCGTAAAAATAGGTAGAAAAAGTTTAAATTTAATTAAATCTTTAAAAATAATAATTATTGAAAAAAGAAATGAGATTAATATGTTGAGTTATTTTTAATAATTAACGTGAGAGACTTGTAATCAAGTAATCAAAAGTGTAAAAAAAAAAAAATCAAAAGTACCCAATATAGATTAATAGACAAAAAGTTAATTTAATAAGTATCTGTTATTAAGAAATCTCGAATAAATTCTAGTAGGTTTTTTCTGGGGATCACTTTTGATTTGAATAACTTATAAATCGAGCTAATAGCTATCGTATCTTTTATCTTCTATTTTTTTGATAGTTTTGGGTACGATCCTTAAAAACCCTGTTTTTTCTACTTGCATATGATATCTCATGTCCCGTCTCTCCGCTGTAGAAGAAGAAGAAGACGACACGACGACGAGAGAGAGAGCAGACCCTCCTCTGCTACAAGTCTCTCCTCCTCATTGCTTCAAGCAGAATCTTCTCTCTTTCCACGAAATTAAAGGGGCAATTTTTCCGCAAACCCTGAAAATCACATTCAACAAGGAATCAGCGAAGAGCCAAAGACCTAATCAACTAATCAAGTTCCAAGCTTTTCCTCAGTTTTAATAATCCCCAATTCCCCCCTTCTTCTGATCGTTTACCTTATACCCTTAAGTCTTTCCCAAATTGTTCTCAGAATTACGTATATCTCTTCAAGTTGCGATTTTGATTTTGACCATCTCTCTATCCTCGTCTTTGAAAATCGGGATTCTCGTAATTGGGGTCTTATTGATGAATGCGCGGAGAGTTGGGTGAATGTTGGGGGAATGATTTGGGTGTCGGTTGCTTTGCCTAGTTGATAATTGATATGACTAAATTCGTAGCTTCCAGGGTTCTGCTTTTGGGGGCTTGAACTGGTGGTTCTTTTGCACTTCCATTGCCGTCACGTACATACACGTAGGTGATTCGTGAGGAGTTGGATTGTTTGGCTGCTTCCCGGTTTGTGGGGTTCTACGGTTAAAGTTTGTGTGCTTTGGGGATTTGATTTCTTGTGGCTGTAGTTGCTGGAGGATTGATAGTTCTGCTGTTGTCTCAACTGACAGTGGTGGTGGTGATTCCGGTTTCAGGTGCTTTTGTGGTGGAAATTCTTGCCTTGTGACCAAGATGAGTTCCACCGAAAGTAGTGTTTCTGTTCATATGGGCAAGTTGCTAATTCATATTGCTGAAAATGGTCACTCCTTGGAGATGGATTGTGATGGATCTTACCCGGTTGAGGCAGTTCAACGCTTTATGGAGGCGATGGCCGGGATTCAGACTGGTGATCAACTTCTGCTTTGTTCGGACATGAAGCTTGAGTCTCACGAGCCTCTGTCGACCTATAAGCTTCCATCAGATAACCTAGAAGTGTTTTGCTTCAATAAAGCAAGGTTGCAAGCCAATGCTCCACCACCTCAGCCTGAACAGGTTCAGATTGTTGACATTGCAGAGCCACCACTGTCTTCAACCTCTAATAATCCTCACCCGTTGGATGATGCCGTAGACCCTGCACTCAAGGCCTTGCCTTCTTATGAAAGACAGTTCCGATACCATTACCAATGCGGGGATGCGATACACCGTAGAACGGTGCTGAAGTACGAGAATTGTCAGAGGCTTGTGAGAGAACAGAAGGTGCAGGAAAGGGCATTGGAGATAGCAATGAGTAATTTGGATTACTTTTATAGGATACTTAACCAGAATTACATGGATTTTTTAAAGTGTTACTCACAACAGAATCGTGTGCATTCTGATCTCTTGGCCCACTTTGGGAGAGACATTGATAAATTGAGGTCTTGCAAGCTTATTCCTGCCTTGCAGACATCTTCTCACAAGTGTTTGCTGGATCTTGTGAAGGAAGATAACTTGCGGAAGTTGGCGGAGAACTGTAACAATTCTCATAAGCAGTTTGCAAACAAGGTTTCACAGTTCAAGCTTGCTTTTGGAAGATTGAAGCAGGATGTTGAAGATCTATTCTCTATTAAATCTTCTTTGTCCATCAAAGATTCGGAACTAATGATCAAAGACCATCAGCGATACATCAGTGAAATGAGAAGTATAATGCAGTCTCTCAGGTTTATTCTTGTTTCATATTATTATTTATGGCATCAAATTATTATCAATGATTAGAGTCTTTTTTTTACACTTCGTGTCGTTTTAATCTATGCATCTTGATGATTGGGTAAAGTTTGAACTTTCTTGTGGCTTGTAGTTATTGAATCATTAGGTCACATATGCTGGTATTTATTTTCAATTTCCTTTTGGTTCCAAACTTGCTATATTAAGTGATTGTCTCTTCTACTTGAGAATGAATGGTGTGAAAACTCCTTTTTTTTTTCCTGGCTTTATATGTACTTGGCATATTGCACTTGCATGATACCTTCAATGTAGTTGAAACTAGGTACACAGTGAAGTCTGTCTATACAAGTGGTAACAAATGTGAACTCTGGTTTTGGTTTGCATTTCTTTGTAGAATTTTGACCTATTTGACTCATCAAATGTATCTCTGTCATTGTGATGCCATGAACTATGACTGGTGCAATGAACTATGAATGAGATTTTTTTTTAACCATCTTGATTCCCAAGAAGAACAGTAAATAGAATTCATGCATGTATAGGTTCATTGTTTCCAAAGTTAATTTTGGTGAATGAACCTAGAATTTATAAAATGAATTTAGAGATTCATGCATGTATAGGTTCATAGTTTTTACTATTGATACGTGTATTGCTCATTATGTTTGGCCCATAAATAAACTTGTAATTCCTCCATTTGGGGGCAGATGATGAGATTGTGAGTTTTTGTTCAAAAGAGAGTTTTCTCTTTTCTTTCCACTGTTCTTGGTATTCTTGAGGGAATCAATAAGACTTTGATGCCTTAATGTCCGGTATTTTTTTGTGAATCAATGGGTATTAAGAAGGTTGTGACCAATTTTCTGTGTGAGTCTTTTTCGGAGAAGCTTCTGCTACATCAGAATTGGCTTTGCACTGGTGGTGGACCGGTGGTGTTTCTTTTTATAGTATCTATCTGCCCCTGCACATGTAATGGATGTTTCTTAATTCTGATCTTCATAATCGGGCTTAACTGCTTTTATATGACTGCAGCAAGGATGTGAGCACGGTGAAGAAGCTGGTGGATGATTGTGTGACGTTTCAATTTTCATCCTCGCTTCGTCCTCATGATGCAGTTTCTGCTTTAGGCCCCATGTATGATGTCCATGAAAAGAATCACCTTCCAACCTTGAGGGTGTGCGATCGTGCTATTTCTGATCTCCTTGATTGTTGTGGAAATAAAAAGAACGAAATGAACAATTTTGTTCATAGTTACATGCAGAGGATAGCTTATATTCAGCACTTCATAAAAGATATTCGTTTACAATTCAATGCTTTTTCGGAGGCAATAAAGCGGCAGGATGTACAGTTTGAAGGCTTAAGAGTTGTCCGTGGGCTCGGTCCTTCCTACCGATCCTGCCTAGCCGAAGTAGTTCGGAGAAAGGCTTCTATGAAGCTTTACATGGGTATGGCTGGACAATTAGCTGAAAAACTTGCAACAAAGAGGGAAAATGAGGTGAGGAGACGGGAGGAGTTTTTGAAAGCACAAAGCCCTTATATTCCAAGGGATATATTGGCATTGATGGGACTGTTTGACACTCCTAGTCAATGTGACGTGAATATTATTCCTTTTGATATGAACTTGCTTGACATAGACATCGCCGATATAGATCGCTATGCACCTGAGTCTTTGGTTGGATTGCCTTTTAAGAGTGAGAAGCAGGGATCTTCAAGGAGCTCATTGTCCTCGTCTAATGATGGTTCTGGTTCTGAAGTTGTAGTGAATGCCACCGCGGACTTACCAGAGAATAATGAATCAGAAGAGCTCCTTGAATTGGTAGAAATTTCCGGGACTAGCAAGATGGAAGTTGAAAATGCAAAGCTGAAAGCTGAACTTGCATCTGCAATTGCCACAATTTGCTCCCTCGGTCCGGAAGTCGGATATGATGAGTCAATGGATGACAGTAAGCTTGATAATTTGCTGAAAAATGCTGCAGAGAAAACAACCAAGGCCTTGCAATTGAAGGACGAGTATGTAAAGCATCTCCAATCTGAACTCACTGAAAAAGAAAGACAGCGTGAGTCCTATGGAAAGCGCATTCGGGAACTAGAGCAGAAGTTGTCTGATCAACTGTTCATGCAGGGGCACACGTTTTTAGGCAACGATGCTGCTGTGGTTTGCTCTGGCAAGGCTGAAGATTGCAAGTCAGAAATTTCAGTTCTTGAAGAAGCTCACTTGACTTGTGTATGTAGTGAACCCATGGAAGAGGCTCCTTGTACATCTGATCTTGTTGATACAAAAGCCAAAGAAGGGACAGATGAGAATATGGCGGAGGATTCTTCTAGGATTACCAATCACCATGTAGATTCATCCATGATGGAACGACAGCAGGAGGAGCTGCGCATTGTTGGAAAGCATGACGATGACAAGATGGTCTCCAATATGGGCGCTGCCGGTGGTGAGCCTCCAAATGCCTCGAGTTCTGAACCTGCACTTGCGGAGCCCACACTCGAGGCCAGAGATGATGAGAACATTGTGCTAGAACTGAAAATTGCACTTGAAGATAAGGAAAACCAGTTAATTGAAACTGAAACCAGGCTTAAAAATGCAATGGCGGAGGTTACCAGGCTTGGGACTGAACTGGAAACTATCAGGGAGTGCCTAAATCAATCCCAGGTATTGGCATTTCACATTTGGATGTCTTAGACTTGGATAATTTAATTATACTCTCCTTACTCCCGGCCCCGTACAGTAATGTGTAGAAAAAAGAAGATGCCTGTGAATTGAATTTGTTCTGAGTATACTTTTTCTGCTTTCCTTTCACTCTCATTTTTTAAATTTGTTCTTTTTGGGTTTGGGAATTTGATTATTGCTGCTCTACTTATGATGCATCTATCTATTTGCTCATTGAACAGATGAATTGTGCTCATTTGGAGAACGCCCTACATGAAACAAGGCAAGAAGCACAAACACATCGTTCTTCAGCTGACCGCAGAGCTTTAGAATATAGTGCACTTCGTTCCTCTTCTGTGAAAATGTGCAGCCTTTTTGAAAGGTTTCGGTCTTGTGTTAATTCTGGTGGTTCACTTGCTGGTTTTGCTGATTCTTTGCACACTTTATCTCGATCACTGGCCAAGTAAGTGGCTGTTTGGAATCTCATGTCCACCTTCTTCCTTCCTTCATTCATATGCATGCTTCTTCTTTGGCGGGCTTTGACATGTATCAATGGATCAAGGAGTTGTTTCTTCTTTTCTCGATGTACTTTTATAGCACGAGATGAGGTTGGGAATAAAAAGGGGGGTTTGTTTCCTTGTGTGTTGTCCAGCTCTGTGAATGACAATGAAGATAATGGTTCAGCTGAGTTCCGTGCATGTATCAAGGTCCTTGCTGATAAAGTAGGCACTCTTTCAAGGCAGCGTGCGGAGCTGCATGATAAGTACACAAAGGCTGAAGGTGCAAATATGCTCCTCAAGAAAAAGTTGGAAGAAAGCGACAAGGAGGTTCAATCTTGGTACAACAAGCAGCAACTAGAGAAACAGGTCTGTACTTTCCTTGGACATCATGACCTAACCTAGCAGTTGCTTGCATTGCATCTCACAACTCCAGTTCACTTTTAGCTATTGAGAGTTGTAATCACACCTAAATGATACTTTTTGGTTTCCTCGTTGGAAGGAAAGTTTCCTGCTGTTTAAATGGGTTCTTGAGTTAACACACCTGGTTTGTTTCTTGTTGTATTTCAGTTAATTTTCCTACTTAACCTCATTGAATATTTCTTTCTTGTGCCATGACTTGAGATCCTTAATTTTTGGCTATCCGTAGACATGACACCATTTTTGCATGCAGGCGAACAAGGAAAAGATTTCTTTCGGGCGCTTTGAAGTTCACGAGATTGCAGCTTTCGTCCTGAACTCAGCAGGCCATTACGAGGCAATAAGCAGGAACAGCAGCTCCAACTACTACCTCTCTGCAGAATCCGTGGCGCTGTTCACCGACAACAATCTCTCCTCCTCCACTAGGCCTGCTTACATTATCGGTCAAATTGTGCATATCGAGCGGCAAATTGTGAAGCCACCTCCGAGGCTAGAGCTCAGTAGGGGAGATAACCTCCTGACATCTAACACGGTGACTAATCGTCGTCTGTCCTTGAATTCAGGATCAGCATCAAACCCGTATGGTCTCCCCGTCGGCTGTGAGTACTTCATAGTGACGGTGGCCATGTTGCCAGATACATCATCAATTCATTTGCCGTCTGCTTCCTGATCCGACCAGATTGAAATGATGGAAGATAGATATAAAAGCAAAGCAAAGCAAAGCAAAGCGCTAGCTAGCTAGCTGGCTGTGAATAATATAATGTCACGTGAGTTTGGGCCTTTGAATCCCATCCCATTGTAGTTGAAGGTTTCTTGTACAGTCGTAGTAGCCGGCCGGCCGGCGGTGACCCCGTAGTTTCTATTTTGTACATAGAGGAGGAGGAGGGCACTTTCTGCTTTCGCCTTTCAATGAAACTAAACCATGGGTATGTTGCATTGCATATATGGCATTGGCAGGTTCACATTGTTTTCTTTCTGATCTGATCTGAGGCTACCGACCAGGTTATCAATCCTGCAGCGAACAATCTATCTATTGCTTCATCTTATGGGAAGAAAAAGTTAACCTCGTAATTTTACTTATGCCACTAATTCTTTTTCTTTCTCTATTGCTTCAGTTTTAGAGTCTCAAGTCCAAGGAACTATATAAAAAGTAATCATCGGAGGGAAATGTGACAGTGATCTCCATCTAGCTCTGACCACGGTTCCGGTTTTAAAACCATCAATTTTGGGCCGGTTTCATATACGAATGGTTCCGGGCCGGTTCATGGAGCCGTCGGTTCTGGGGCGGTTCCGATTCGGTTCACGGTTCCGGTTCTAAACGGTTCCGGACGGTTTTTGACGGTTTTATTTTTGTAAATTTTCAATTAGTGATGTATATAAAAATTTTCAATTAGTGATACATATACAAACTCAATTTTCAATAAAAATAATCATAAAAATTTACACATTAATGAGGATTAGTCACGAAAATTATCAGAATATTTAAATAATTCAGAATATCTAGCTAATGAATCTTTATAAATAAATCTAGACAATTCATTATTTAAACAATTCATTATTTACATAACATCTAAACAATTCATCATTGTCATCGGAAATAAATTTAGTTAATGAATCTTTATAAACATTATCAGAATATCTAAACAATTCATTATTTGCAACACCTGCTATTTGTGTATAATTATTTGATCTCAAAGTTTACCCAAAAATTATATTATAGTTACTTAAGTTTTTATTTTCTATGCAAATATATATATTTATTTTTTAAACTGTCAGTTTCGGCCGGTTTTGAAACTGTCGGTCCCGGTTCCAAATATAAGGGAACCGGAATCGGATCCTTCTCTAAGGAGTCGGTTCCGATTTTCTAACCGGGACCGTTGATTCCGGTTCCGGTTCCAAAAACCGATGATTCGATTCCGGCTTAGAACCGAACCGTGGTCAGGGCTACATTGAAATCTCCTCTCCTTCATCAGATCCTTTTTTCTTGTTCTGTTGAGCTCTGTGGGACTGTGGAGAGAATTTATGATGCGTTCCCCTAATTTATCCGTTGTAAGTTGGAAAGAAACAAGAACGACAAGGGCAGCAAGAGAAAGGAAAGAACCGAGTCAGTTAAGGAAAAAAGGGGTGCAACATTGGTTCAGATTAACTTACCAAAGAAGAAAAAGAAAGAATACTAAAACGGACAACAAACAGAATATTTGATGAGAATAAATTCTAAAAAGATAATTAGTTATATCTACTATTAGTTTTCCTATTATAATTAGGAAGCATTATTATAAATAATGAATGTAATAGTTTTAGGCTGATCATACAAAAATAAAGAATTCCTTTCTATCTTTCATAAATGTTGTCTGTTCTCCTCTAATTCGTCATCCCCTTCTTCTAAGTCCCCTTCCCTTTCGTCTAATATCTCCCACCACCATAGCTCCTCCTGCCACCACCCGCTCGCAATCTAGGCACGTAATAATTTATTAATGGGATCATGGAGTGAAGGGATTCAAAAAGCATAAGACATATCAAGGAAAATGGAAGAAGGAGATGTGGGTAACCTCAACAAGGTTGAATCCCTTTGGCCTTTGCAATCTTAGCACTGTCTGCTCGTCGTGTCCGGCCATAGCCACCTTGACTCGGAAGGTCAGTGAAACATATGACCATTATAACTATGCGTTCGTGGATAATTTCCATTCCATGTTATAATTCCAAGTTCAATTCTTCCTATGCTTTTGGTTTGATCAGTTGGCGGCAGAGGTGATTGACACATACTTTGTGATCTTTGCCGGCTGTGGTTCTGTCGCGGTGAATGAGCCGCCACATCTCCAGGCATAGCTGTGACATGGGGTCTCATTGTCATGGTCATGATTCTCCGTTGGCCACATCTCCAGTGCCCACTTCAATCCGGCCGTCATCATCACATTTTCCATTTTCCGGCATTTCCCCTATAAGGTGGTGAACCTTGAACATGAATACCAACTCAGAGTTATTTATAGTTTATGCAGATCATACAGCTAAAAAGAGTAGAGATCAGAATATGCAAAAGAGAATTCGTGGAGGCTATTTCATCATATATTACAAGGGAGCAGTGTAACAATGGATCAATCATCTAGGCAGCAAAGAGTATATCCGGGCGACTAACCAGAAGCCAAGCATCAAAGGACCGGAGCATTAATTATAGAATTGGGCAAGCTGATCAATAGCGAGTACCCGTAGAACCGAACGTAGTTAACAAGTGCCATGCGGGGCCAACATCTTTACTACCCCGAGTAGAGCACCACAATCCCGACGGCGAGTGATATGGAAGGAGGATGGCTAATGTGTGAGCATTATGTTAGGGGGAGTTATGATATGCGCTAGGAGGAGCACGAGAAAGTGGAGACAACTAATCTGTCTAGGCGAATGTTGATCACCTGAGACAAGCTTATCAATATCGGTCCCTCGGGCAACCGAATCCCTCGTACATTGTGTAATAAAGACTATGGACTTCCATGACGAGCGTTATTATTCGCTAGGATCTCTTTGTCACCCAGATCGAAGGGGTAGAGGTGTATTGTACAACATGGCGAACATTCCGAGGGTGAGTGATCGATCTTCATATATTATGAATGGGGCATGAGGCTTGAAACGGTCGCCCTGATGGTTAAAACAACCCTTTGCCATATATACAAGGACATGTCATCACAGGGCGGGTATTCAATGTCATCACAGGGCAGGTATTCAGCTTAGCAACGGATAATACGAAGTTGTCCTTAATTCTACATGGCTAGCTTCCAGTCAAACCTCTCTAAACAGACGCCCTAGGTATTACCTGTTTATCCGTCGTCCTGTACACTACAGGCTCCCAATTGGTCGTCCTGGCGCATTACTCGATCTATTTCGCCTTTGTATATCAATTGAATGGTTGCCCAACTCATTATTCAGGGAAGCCGCCCTGATTGAGGTATAGAACAGTCGCCCCGACCCAGATAGGTCATATCCTACTGAGACGTGTGTTGTAGAGGGACAGAGAGGGCAGGGGCGGTTACACTAGTTGTCAGGGAATTATAAAAATATACATCAGAGTAAAGAGAATGCCAGAATTGGTTGTACCGACCTCTGATCCCCTATGGCCATGTGTCACTTCTCTATAATTTGTATTTCTTATTTACTACTAAGACAATTAGTAATTTGTATTTTTCACTCAACTATTCATCGCCTATAAATACACCTATAATTAATGATATTATCCAGTTCATTCATTGATCATTATGGTATGAGTACACGACTTAACATTATGTCATAGGCTTTAAATTAACTCACTCATACGAGCAATTGCTTTCGACGCTTGAGAGCAAGCAGAAATAAGACTCCTAGTACTTGTTATATGCCAAGATAAAGGTGAATGGTGGTTCTCGCCTAGACGGCGAAACACCTTGTTCTCAATTGCTTTAAGAAGGGAGATAGTCACTTCCAAAAGTGAGATAGTTACTTGAGAAAACATGATTAAGTCATGCTTAGGAGGCAAAATAGGATGAATCATGCTTAGGAGGCAAGATAAAATCATCATGCCTAGTAGACAAGATTTCGTCCTAGTTTTATTGAGTCGCCTTGACGGGGTTAAGATGTCAGGATATGAATCTCACCTATTCTGTAGTCATGTGAGAGCAGTCAGACATGAGTGTTTCTTTAGTGCTTGAGACAACGGGTTTAGAAACGACTCAGGTTGGATGCTTAGGAAGCAACTGAACTAAAGTTTGCATAGCGCCGTGAGAAATCGACATACGTTCTTGTGGATAAGAGTGCTCTGCCATAATATGTGTTCCATATAGCATGTGCTTTCGACCTTACAGATTATAAGCATAGTCTCTGCCATCCCTACACACTTACAGTGTGAGACCTGCACATATTATAGTACACTTAGTAACTTTTCGACTATGTCATGACATGATGAGTGAATGTTGTTATTTTGGGGTGCCTCCTATGGTTAGTAAGATCTAGCCTGACAGACCATCACCAGGAAAGCATCTTGTTAACACCCCTTTCTGGAAGCGATGACGTGGACGTGCTCCGAGTGCCACATGTCCATCTTCTGTGTATGTAACACACTTCACGTTAGAGGGACTCAAGGTTGATACCCCGAGAATACCTCTTTGACGCTCAAGTCAAACTTTGCCCCACAAAGGAATCTGGATTGTTCGAGTCAGAGAGTTTTTCATGTTGAGAAATCTTGAAGCAGAAATGATCTCTC
>JAOWBR010086699.1:0-14734 GCA_028571145.1 Dionaea muscipula
AAAAAGATGAGGGTACTTCTCGCGTATCTCGCTCTCGCGCTCCCATGTCGCTTCCTCGACGGCATGGTTGCGCCACAAGACCTTGACCAACTGCACAGTCTTGGTTCAAAGTACCTTCTCCATGCTATCAAGAATATTGATTGACTGCTCTTCGTTTTCCATGTCCTCACACACATGCAACGGATCAAAATTAATTATGTGTGAGGGACTTGTGCACGTACTTCCGTAACATCAACACATGGAAGACGTTATGCATCTCCACCAACTGTGGCGGTAAAGCAACACGGTATCACACATCTCCAACTCTATCCAACACATCGAAGGGTCCGATATACCGGGGACTAAGCTTCCCTTTCTTGCCAAATCGGATCACATCCTTCCGCGGAGAAACCTTCAAAAAGACTTTATCCCCAACCTGGAACTCCAAGTCTCGACGGCGGTTATTAGCATAGCTTTTCTTTCTGCTCTGAGCCGTCAACAGTCTGTCCCCGAATCACTGCAATCTTCTGACTAGCATCCTCTACCAACTCAGGTCCCAAAAGCTGGTGCTCACCGACCTCATACCAACAGGTAGGTGATCTGCACCTCCTGCCATATAAAGCCTCATATGGCGCCACCCCCAAGTTGGTCTGGAAGTTGTTGTTGTAAGAGAACTCAATTAGAGGCAATTGGTCATCCTAATTCCCCATCCAATCCAGTGAACAGGCTCTCAACATGTCCTTTAGAGTCTGAATGGTCCGCTCAGACTGACTATTTGTCTGAGGATGATAAGTTGTGCTGAAACTCAATGTCGTCCCAAAAGCCTCATGAAATGCATTCCAAAACTTGGATACAAACCTCTGATCACGATCCAACACAATGGACACTGGAGCACCATGCAATACAACAATTTCCCTCATGTAGAAGCGAGTCAACCGCTCCAAAGAGAAAGTCACCAATATCTGTAGAAAATGAGATGACTTCGTGAGCCGATCAATAATGACCAACACTGCATCGTGCCCGTTCCGGGTAGCTGGAAACCTAGTAACGAAATCCATCGTGATGTTCTCCCACTTCCACTCAGGAATGGGAAAAGGTTGCAACTTGCACGCAGATCTCTGATGCTCAACCTTAACCTGCTGACAAATCAAACACTATGAAACAAACTCGGTAATCTGCCTCTTCATGCCCTGCCCCCAGAAATGCTCCTGAAGGTCATGGTACATCTTGGTGGCACCAGGATGAATGCTCGACCAAGAACAAAGTGCATCAGTCAACAATTCATACTTCACCTCATCAACACTAGGAACGCAAATGCGCCTCGAAAACCTCAAAATCAAGTATGTCCCTAAGATAAAGTCGGACTCAGAACCCTCACCCAAACTGTCGATGATGACACGCAACTCCACATCATCTCGCTGCAATGCCGGAAGTCGATCTCGTATAATCAGACGTAGCAAACGCTGGCAAATCATCCCATACATTCTGCCCCGAACTAGCTGAATCTACAACCTCTTAAACTCATCAATCAACTGAGGCTGCCCGGTCAAACATACCACACTGCCAACTGCCTTTCGGCTCAATACATCGGCCACCACATTGGCCTTTCCAAGGAGGTACTGAATCATCAGGTCGTAATCCTTCAACAGCTCAAACCATCTCTGTTTCTCAGATTCAACTCTTTCTGCGTGAAAATGTACTTCAGGCTCTTGTGGTTCATGAAAATCTCACATGACTCACCATACAGTTAATGCCGCCACAGCTTCAAAGCGAAGACAATAGCAGACAACTCCAGATTGGTTAATGGAAGGTCTATGGTGGAAAAGCCCTCCACGAACCTCCTGTAGTATCCAGCCATATCCAAAAAACTATGAACCTCACGAACAGTAGTGGGTCGCGCCTACTTCTCAACTGCCTCAATCTTCTTCATATCAATAAAACACCATCCTTGCTTATCACATGACCTAAAAATGCAACGCTGCTCAGTCAGAATTCACACTTCTTGAACTTGGCATATAACTGCTTCTCTCTCAGTGTCGGCAATGTTATCCTCAAATGCTTCATGTGTTCATCTTCACTCCTTGAGTAAATGAGGATGTCATTAATGAAGATAACGACAAATCGGTCCAGATAGGGTTTGCACACCCTATGCATCATGTCCATAAAAGTTGCCGGGGCATTCGTCAAGCCAAAGGGCATCACGAGAAATTCAAAGTGACCATAGCGAGTTCTAAATGCAGTCTTTACTATGTCACCTTCCTTCACTTTCAGTTGATGGTACCCCAACCTCAGATCGATCTTAGAGAACACCTGAGCCCCCTACAACTGATCAAACAGGTCATCAATGCGAGGCAGAAAATATGTGTTATTCGCAGTCACCTTGTTGATTTCTCAATAGTCAATGCAAAGGCGCATCAAAATGTCTTTCTTCCTAACAAAGAGAACCGGAGCTCCCCACGGTGACACATTCGGTCTGATGAAGCCTTTCTCAAGCAACTCTTGCAACTGTGAATGCAACTCCTTCAGCTCAGCTGGAGCCATTCTATAAGGTGCCTTTAAAATAGGCCTAGTGTCAGACACTAAATCAATCACGAACTCGACCTCCCTATTTGGCGGAACACCAGGGAGATCCTCGGGAAAAACATCCGGAAACTCATTCACCACAGGAATGTCCTCAAGTCCCTGCTCCTCTTCCTGAGTCTCCACCACATAGGCTAAGTAGCCTATGCAACCCTTTCTCAACATCTTCTGGGCTTGCAAACAAGACACCAAACTAACAGGAAACATCTTCTTTTTAACCTTAAAAATCAGCTCAGACCCATCTGGCAATGCAAAAATTACCCTTTTACCACAACAGTCTAGCGTAGCATTATGTCTTGATAGCCAATCCATTCCCAAAATCACGTCAAATCCACTCACATCCAAGGCAACTAAATCAACAGGCATGATTCGACCACAAACCGACACCTCACATGCACGACAAACATGATACAGTTCAACTGAAGTACCAACTGGAGTAGCTACTTGTATACCCATATCCAAAACATGCATGGGAATAGGTTAAGAACGTAGGAATGCAAGTAATGCAAATGAATGAGTAGCACCTGAATCAAAAAGAACTCTGACGGAAACTGAAGAGATAATCAATGTACCTTGCACCACGGATGGAGATGTCTCCACCTCCATCTACGTCAAGGTGTAAACTCTGCCTGAAATTAGTGGCCTCTCAGCTGCTACTATTATTCCCTTGTTCTTCTTATCAGCAGAAGAACCTGATTGGGCTGGCTTCTAAACAAACCCAACCTCAGAAGTCACCATCTACTGCTTGCCTTGGCTCTGTTGGTGATAAGACTGGAACTACCTCTGCTAGCCTTGAGATCCTAACTGACTGAATTGCTTGCTCCCTGATCGGCACATGGTTGCGATGTGCCTAGACTTGCCACAGGTATGCCAATTTAAAGGTCTCCCATTGCACAAGTACCCCCGTGAGTGGTTCTTGTTACATCTCTTGCAGATTGGGTACTGCTTGAAACCAGATCCTGAACTTCTTGACTTGTTAATGTTGCCGAATTTCTTCTTCTGGTTACTACTAGTCTGCTGCTGGCTCCTCTCTGGCCCTCTTCTGTCCAAATCCTCTAGCAACAGTCACAGCATCCGCAAGTCTGGCAGCATGTTAAATCATCTTTGTCAATGTGGCGCACTCGTGACTATGAACGTGAACCAGCAAATCCAGGTCCATGCCCCTCTAGAAAGGAACATCTTGTCCTCTTCTATCTCAAGAAGCTTTGGAGCAAATCTTCCAAGCTCGAAGAACTTGGCCTCGCACTCAAGTATCTTCATGGATCCTTGCTTCAGTGCTAACAATTCCGCTTTCTTCTGAGCTCTGAAGTGGGCAGTAAAGAACTTCTGCTCAAACTTTGCCATAAACTCCTCCCAAGTAGGCTCCTCACCATGAGCATCAAATCTAAGTTGGATCCCACACCATCAAAATCTTGTAATCTCCTTCAGCATGTATGTAGCATGGGACATGATCGGTGCATTTTATGTACCTTTTTCTATAATTATTTGATCCTAAATTATCATAACTTTATATCTAATTTATACCATTGTGCTTCATATTTCATACATAACCCATATTCTCATGGTCATAATCATTCCATGCTTAATTCTTGCATTTTAGTATATTTTGTAACCAGACGTTTTCTACGTCTGCATCTGGCCAATGCCAAACATCACTATAATTTTAGATTCATACCAGACACTGCAGCGTCTGAGTCATCCATACCTAGATCCATGTTTGCATTTTATAAACTAGACAAAGTCTAGTTTATATCATAAGATCAGTCGATGAACATCATTATTACATTATTTTAGACTTTATCTTTATAAGTCATGGTACGACACCACGGACTAGCTTATTACTTATGAATTCTTTCCAAGACTTTGACAGCAGAAGATACGAAACCACAGATCGGAGCTTGTCAAAGATTGAATGGAGGAAGTTCATCCAAGTCTATTCAACCAATAGAGGAAGAGCAAAGCTCTGAAAAACAACAATCACACTACTTTACGACTCCTTCAAAGGAACCGTCTTTGTTTGAACATCCAACCTAGACGTGCCTGCGAGAAAAGTCTGGAATACAAACCAAAGCATGCAAGGAATTTACCCACGTACGACCAAGAAAATATCTTCAACAAAATTGCTTCTAGAAGAGGAATCTTTTCAACCGTCTTACATATATTTTGTACAACTCTCAAGATGATCTCAACTATTAGGTTAAAATAGATCCTTTCCAACCATTGATCTGTAACCACCTTAGGTAGAAGCAAACCTATAAATAGGGGTTATGTATCATCTATAAAGGAGGTAAGAAAGAAACCCCGAAGCATTCAAGCATTCTTGCACACCTTGTATTCTTGAGCTTTCATTTCTCAAGTGCCTTAAAGCCATTTTGACTGAGAAATCAAAAGTTCTAATGGCCTAAGTGTATTGTCATTTATTCATCATAATTGAATGCTTTACACAAACTTTGTCTATGATGTTTGTTCTTCCAATTTAGATTTCTTCTTTCTTCATTCGGTTTCTTGGCTAAATCTCATTTCGAAAAGATGAAGAATCTTAGTTACATTCTTGGTTGATTTATCTACGTGATCCAATCTTTCTACTTCTTCGATTATTGTTTCTTTTACCTAGACTCGAAAGAATGGGTAGTTGAACCAATTCTTGAAGATAGTATCGACTGGCTAGAGGAAATCCATTTATGCACGTATGGTGACCGATTCCAACGTGTAACTACATTATTCTCTGTTCAGTTTGGTAACATATTCTACTGTCTTTTTGGCTTGTGAATTTTTGATCTTCAAAGATTGCATAGCTATTTCACCTAAGTTTCTTTAGTTCGTTTTGACTATTTTAATTTGCCTTTCATTCATTCTTGATATACTTTTCTTGAATCGAAAGAGGAAAGAAAGTATAACTACTTGGTTGAGGCCTTCAACTGGATGCTTTCTCAGTTGGGTATCATCAACTAAGGTTTCTTGGTGAGCGAAAGCTTCCATCTAGGTATTCTAGGGTTGATCAACTTATCACTGATTTGATCCACATTATTCTTGATTTGAGTCTTGTTCTTATTACAATCAGTAGAGATAAGATTGACAACCTTTGTCTCATAGGCTGATTAGGGTTGGTATAAGATGACCGAATCTTTAGTCAACCACACGAGTGATTCATTAGGCTTTATGTTCTGGTGACCGAATCCAGCATTTGCTTAAGTCAAGATAGTCAGACTTTTTAAAGTGCTTAATCTGTTAAGTCATTTAGTCAGACGGGTCATTGTTCATTCATAGCCCCACATCTGCCTTACACTCATTCTAACTATGATTGTATTTATCACCTTTTGGTGATCAATCAGACATGCCAGACGTCTGAGTCTGTGCTTGACTGTTTATTTGTTTCATTTTATTTTTCATCATTCATTCCACCCATTTTGTGATTGATTTATTGGTGAATTATTTGATTCACTAATTGGTAAATTTTTGGACAAGATTTGATAATAACTATAGTTCTCTATGGGATCGACCCCTTGCTCATCCTTTACTCATTTCTTGAGTAATATCATCCTAGCTTGGGTATTATTTCTTGATCAGTCCTGACACGATCATCAAATAATCTTTCAATAGACCATAGGAATTCTTTGGTTTTCTTCAGAGTCGCGAAGAAATGTTTGCATTTGTTGGTCGATCTCGAGATGAATCTGCTTAATGCTGCTAGTCGTCCGGTAAGCTTTTGGACTTCCTTGACGTTCGTTGGGGAGACTATATTCTGGATAGCCCGGATCTGATCAAGATTCACTTCTACTCCTCGCTTGGTGAAAAGATAGCCAAGGAGACTTGACGAGCATGTCGACAATGTAGATGTCCATGGTCTTACCAATCTGATCAGCGAGCATCCTGTTGACAAGTCTTTGGTAGGTGGCCCCTATATTCTTTAGTCCGAACGGCATGACTTTATCGCAGAAGATCCTTCTCTCGGTAATGAAAGCAGTTTTTTCTTGATCGTTTGGATGCATAAGAGTTTGGTTGTATTCGGAGAAGGCATACATAAAGCTGAGCAACTCGTGTCCTTCCGTGGCTTCAACCATGGTATTGATGTGTGGGAGCAGGAAAGAGTCTTTAGGGCGAGCCTTGTTAAGATCGGTGAAGTCGATGCAGACCCGCCACTTTCCATTCTTCTTCTTAACAACCATAACATTCGCGAGCCAATCAGGGTAGTGAACTTCTCATACGGATCCGACATCGAGCAGCTTTTAGATCTATTCGTTGATTATTTTGTTCAGCTCGGCCGCGAACTTCCTTCTTTTCTGCTTAATAGGGGAAAACTAGGATCGACGTTAAGTTCGTGCGTGCAGATCTCAGGACTAATCCCGGTCATTTCCGTGTGTGATCAAGCAAATCAATCCTTGTTAGCAGTGAGGAACTTGATAAGTTCCGTGCGGATGTGGGGATATAACTATGATACCACTTGTGTCTTGTGATCCGGATGCTCTGGATCGATCGATACTTCGGTGAGTTCCTCCAAGGCTGGTTCCCTAGTTGAATTGGGAGGACTCGACCTTGTAATTGCTACAAGGGTTTAGGTGTCGTTCGAAGGGTGCTTTGGTAGCAAGCCCTAAACACCCTTTGAATGTCGCTGATCTCCCATACCCCCCATTTAGTTGGAAACTTAATGGTTTGGCGGTAGGTGGACGGGACGAATTTCATGTCATGAATCCAAGGTCTTCCCAAGATCGCATTATATGATGAAGGGCAGTCAACTACTGAGAGTTTGATGTTCTTGTTTAACCCTTCAGCATAGATGGGCAAAATGATGTCCCCCAGTGTGTACTTGTGTTCTCCACTGAACCCTATGAGGGCAATGGGGTGTTGGATGATCGACCCTTCATCGATCCCCATTTATATCAAGGCAGAGAGAAAAAGAACATTGACTGAGCTGCCATTGTTAACGAGAATCCTCTTGACTAGGCAGTTGGCAATGTTAAGCGAAATGAATAATGCATCATGATGTGGGTGGTGTAGTTCGTTCGACTCGTTGTCTACAAACGTGATGGCCAGGACGGTAGCGGACATCGAATGAGACTTGGTGTGATGAAAAAGAGAGAAGACTTCCCTTACGTGTCTCTTGGCAGCGGAATACGTGATCTCGTTGACATCCTATCCGCCGGAGATACAGTTGATTACCTTTTTGTTCTGCGGTGGTTCTGGGGAGGTGTTATTGTTGCCTTCTTTGTTCTGATTCTTCCGTTTTACTCTGATTTATTTACCTTTTTCTGATAGGAATTCGGTCAGATGCCCATTTTTTAGGAGAGCAGCTACCTCAAATCTTAATGCGATGCATTCCGCGGTTGTATGACTGTGGGCCTCATGGAATTCACACCATCTACTTGTGTCCCTTTTCCTGTTCGAACCGAACTTCTTATTTGGTCATCTGACTGTGTTCCCCATTGACCTCATGATGGCTACATGTTATACCCCAAACCGGATTAACCGGTCTTTGAAAATAGTTAAAGAATAATGTGGGATTTATTGTGATAAGTATGTGATTTTTAGGAATTAATTTGGATTCATTTTAAAATGATGCATTTTAAGGGGTAAAATAGTCATTTTGTGACCAGGGCTTCAGATTTTGACGATTTTGATACCGTTGTGATCGTCTTGGGAAATAGAGAACTTTGAGTATCCAATTGATGTATTTTGGATGGTTTTGAGGCATAATTTTAAAGTTTGTACAACTTTGGTTAAAGTTGGTTAAGGTTGAAACTTAACCATTGTTAGTTGAGACTTAACCATGGTTAGTTGAGACTTAACCATGGTTAAGCCTTGGGACTTATTTGGGTTGTTCATATATGATTAAGGAGGGGAGAATGAGGATAAGAGTCCAAAAGGAAAATTAGCCCCACTTTGTTGACTCGTCTAGGATAAGAGTGGACTTGCAAGTTGGCCACTTGCATTCCACCTCATGCTTGCTTAGTTTTCCTAGCCAAGAGGGTTTGGTGGGTTGCTCTTATCTGATTACTTTGTTAACCAAAAGGAAACTCAGAAGGGGAAGGGAAAGAAGAGGTTGTCGAGCCAGGAAAAAGAAAGAGAGAAGGAAGAAAGAAAGAAAGAAGGAAGGAAAAGTGAGAAGAGAAAGTGGAAATTTCACCTAGCTTTGCTCAAAGAGGAAGCTTGAGGAGGTGGATCATATCATCTTTTTACTGACTTGGTGAGCTTGATTCATTTCTTTCAACTCTTTTGGTTGCTAGATTGATTTAGAAATCATTAAAGTTAAGGAAAATCATGGTTATAATGCTTTATGTGATTTTTCACAAAGTGAAATGGTGAACCAGAGGTTGTGTGAGCTTAGAGATGATTCCAAAATGTTTAATAGATGTTTTGTGATGTGTATGAATGGGAAAATGAGCCTTAGCATGCTTAGATTTGGTTTCAAGCCATGAAATGCATGATTTGAGGTATTATTCCTGTATACAATTTTTGATTTTGTTAAATCATGAATTGGAGGTTAAAACAGTTCAAGGAAGGTCCTTATAAGTTGTTTACATGTATTTTGACATGTTTGAAAGGTTAGAAGTGGAGTTGGATTGAGTTTGTAGCAAATTCGTGCAAAGGAGAAAGACTGCATTTTTCTGCAGAACTCATGGACGTCCGGGAGGACGTCCGGTTGGAGGTCTGTTCCCCTACTATTTGCTCCATTATGTGTTGTTTAAGTTCCGATCTTCGAGGATATGACTCTAGGGATGTGAATAAGGATATTTAAGGATTGTTAGAGACTCCTTGAGAGGATTAAGGACATGAAAGGTTATTCACCTTTCATGGCTTTTAAGCATAGGGTTGATTATGATTAATGTTTTTGCTCAGAAAACTTTACCAACCTCAAATCTGAACCCAAAGAAGGTCACTCTGGTCCAGATTGGAATCAACAACAATTACATTATTATATCCTAAAAGTTAAGGGTAGTTCAAGACCTTCCATGGTTCTAGTACCATTTCCTTCACACCCTCTTCTTTATCTACAATTACCATACACTGTAGTTGCTTCAATTATTGGTTAGAGTCATTTATTGATTATGTTCGACCTACGGGTCTTCATGGAGTTTTCCTAGGTTTTAGTTGGTATTTTTATGTTTAGAAAGGACTCTTTATTGTGATCCTGTCAATCACAGACATGAGAAGGGTCAATCATACTGTTAGGGTACATCTTTCTGGTCGTCATTCTGGGATGGACGCTAATGGTTATGAATGAGTCACGCTCTCGTGGTTTTCTGTGATGGAGATTGTGATAGATTGTTTATGAAATATATTTTGTTATTATGGGGTTTTGAAATATATTTCATTGATGAATATGGGATTTACTATTGTTAAATTTTATGTGGATTTCAGAGAAGGTGCTTTTATTATAATTGTTTTTAGGATATGGTCCATGTTAGAGTTATATTCTATTCTCTTTGTGGAGATAGGATTCTGGTATTTTTTGAGAATTGTAGAAATGATCAGTTTCAGCTTGTTTCCAAAGTTATGATGTTTGAATAGTTTTAGATTGCTTTCGAGCATTTCTGTATGCTTTTGAAGAAATGGAAACGAATGGTTTTGGCTTGCTTTCGAGCACTTGATATTTGAGAAAATCTGTTGATTATGCTTGTAAAGGGATATTATTCCCCAATAACAAAGTTTTCTCTTGGAAGTAACTTCGGCCACATGGGATTAGTCTCTTATGGGGGGACGACTCCTAGTGTCACAACGTCCTTAGGTTGTTTTCGTTTGCGGCGGAAGGACTAGGACAGTTACTGCTTGATAATACATTGATTTTGGCTGCCATACCAAGTTGTGATTCAAGTTAGTAAGGATATCCCTAACGGTGAATATGACTTGTTTTGCTTTATAGTATCTGTTCACAAGACAGATGTTATAACCGAAAATTATAGTTTTAAAGATTGTTTTATAGTATCTGTTCACAAGACAGATGTTATAACCGAAAGATAGTTTTAAGGTTTTGTTTTATGGCGTTTATCCACCGGGCCGACGCTATACCGAATGATATAGTATTAAAGATATGATCTTATGAGTTTGGGACTTTTTAAAGATTGTTTTGATAGTTTCCAGTTCTATGTGTAATGCCTTGTTTATTTCTTCCAGCATGAGTTTCGTGATATGATAGTGGAAAGTTTCAATTTTCCATTGGTTGTGTTTCCATTCTGAGATAATATCTTGAGTCCACTATCCAGTTTCTTATTTCTTAGAAGCTTTCTAATCCATTGTTCATTAAGTATGCCTTTGCTTCCACCCTGGCTATCCTCACTCAGCCTAGGTAGTAGGCTGACAGTTACTGCTATTATTCTTTTTCAGGTAGTCACGATCAGATGTAGTGGATGTGACGGAAGTGAAAACCTCATGCCTCTTAGGTTGACTGGGGAAGAAAGATTTCCAAGACTTAGTTAGCAAGTGCTTTAATTATGTCTTCTGCTGTTTAGTTCAAGTTGTATAATAAGATTCGATGTTGAGATACGGTTTCATCTTATGACATGTTTCGACTATTGTTGACCACCAAGTGGTCTTAGGTTTCACAAAGATTTGAGATGTTGAGTGTGGACCTTTAGGCTTCAATGACCCTTACGGGTTATCGCCGGTCTCACCCTGGGTTAGGGTGTTACACATGGACATGAGAGAAGATACTGATTTTTGTGAGAAAGATCAAGCGGTACATAAGTCTGCGTTCTAAGCTTTCATGAAGCACTCAAGAGAAGTAGTTAAGCCAGCAAGGCTCAGGATCACCTAGATCCAATCATCTACAACACAAGAACTTTTATTCTTGTTTTATCAGTGAAGTGGGGAGCCACGAAGGACTGAGTTTAATCAGTGAAGCAGTTGATTGTGAAGGAGCTGCAGGATTGGTGAAGTAACCGAGGGTTGTGAAGGATCAAAAGCAGTTGAAGCTTTCAAGTTTGCAAAGGACTGAAGCTGGTGAAGCAACTCAAATTTGTGAAGGATCAAACAGTGTGATAGCAGCTGAAGACCTTGGTCGAAGGAGCTGTGTGTGGTTTACAGTCAAAAGTGAATGTGCACTATTGTACTGGTGTCCAAAACAATAGTGAAATTCTCCATATATCACAGGGAGAAGAGAGGAGTAGAGGATTACACCACCTCGAACCTCTATAATCTTGCTTGTCATTTTATTATTCAGCATTGCATACCATACACATAATCATTAAAGATTAACATAAGTACTCAAGCAAATTTTACAATCAAACTTAAAAAGGAGCTATATAAATATTCTGCTGCATACTATTTCTATTTTTGAAAAAGTTTTTTTTAAAACCTATAAGTTCATTCACCCCCCCCCCTGAACTTATAGAGCCACCTTTTAAAACATATAAGTTCATTCACCCCCCCCCCCCTGAACTTATAGAGCCACCTTTTAGGGACCAACAAATGGTATCAGAGCAGTGTCTCTGAGCTAAGAGTGATCCCTAGCTTTCACTGTTTTAAATCTGTTTTAAAGTGTGCATAAATTTCTTTATAAAGAAATGGACTCACAAAACTTCATCTTGCGCATCCCTATGTTTTCAATGGACAAGTTTGATGAGTGGAAGATGCCGATGCAGGCACATTTGGCTACTACATATGAAGATATGATGGAAGTCATTGAATAAGGACCCCTTCAAATCATGAAAGTAAATACAGATGCCACTACAAGTGCTATCATGCCTCAAGTGCCCAAGCGAAGATCAGAATGGACTAGTGAAGACAAAATGAGGCACAACTTGGACAATGTAGCCAAGGACATAATCTTGAAGACTTTGGACAGCAACATGTTCTTGAAAATCAAGACTTGTACCACTGCTAAGCAAATATGGGATAAACTAATTCTTATGTGCGAAGGAACTCGGGATATAAAGGAGAACAAACTCACAGTGGCTATTTAAAAATTTAAGAATTTCAAAATGAAGCATGGAGAATCAGTAGATAAGATGGATAGCAGGTTCACTGTCATCATAGATGAATTAACCATGTTAGGGAAGACCTACACCAACAAGGAGACTTGCATGAAGATCTTGCGTGCACTACCTTCAGAATGGGACATGAAGGTCACGGCCATGAGAGTATCCAAGGATCTGTCAACCATCTCAACCTTCCAGCTATTCTCTGACCTGAAGGTCTATGAGTTTGAGCTGAACAATCGAGAGCATGCAAAAGCAAATCCACAGTCAGTTCCAGCCCTTATAGCACCATAAGCATCACAAAAGACTGAGGAGAAGAAAGAAGATCTTCATGAGTAAATGGCCTTGCTCATAAAGAAGTTTAAGAAATTCTCAAGAAACACCAAGAGGTACTACAAGGGAGAGACATCAAGAAAGCCCTACAAAATGGAGACAGAAGATGATGATGGCAAAATCAAGGAAGGTCGGGCTCTTTGCTACAATTATAGAAGGCTAGGACACTTCAAGGTGGATTTTCCTTATTCCCTTATTAAGAAGTATTCATGTTGGTCCCTAGGAGGGGCTCTATAAGTTCAGAGGGTGGGGGGAATGAACTTATAGGTTTTTTAAACTTTTTGAAGAACACCAAAGTTGTGCAGCGGATATAATTTATATAGCCCCTTTTTGAATTAGTTTTCAAAGTAGAGTTTTCTGTTTTAATCTTGTGGTGCGTGTGAATATGCAATGCAATGCAGAAAATAAATAACACCAAACACTTTATAGAGGTTCACGGTGGTGTAATCCGCTATTCCTCTCTTCTCCTTGTGGTTAGGAGGAATTTTACTATTGTATGTCGATACACCCAATACAATAGTCAACACTGTCAACACACTGTTCAACACCCTTGCAGTTCCTTCAACCGATTGGCCTTCAACTGCTACCACACTGTCTGGTCCTTTGAAACCTTCGTTGCTTCACCAGTTGCAGTCATTCACCCTTGGCTTGCTTCAACTGTTGGCTTTGTCCTTCACAACCATGTTGCTTCACAAAATGCAGCTCCTTCACAGCCCTGGCATCACTGACTTTCAGTCCTTCATGGCTTCCCACTTCACTGATCAATCTTCAAGAAAGTAATAAATCTTGAAGGGGTTGAATCACTCTCGTGATTTAATGAGCCTTGCTTGATCTTGAATGACAGCACTTGGTTGGCTCTGAATTACTAGATGTGACTTTAAATCGTTGGCACAGTGATCTCTCAGTTTCACAGCATATACGTTCAAGAGTTGTATCCTTCTAACTGTATGCCTGGATACAAATAGGCTCCAAAATATATCCGTTGTATGCCGTTGAACACTAATCTTCATCATCTTAGCAATCTTCTTTCTTTCCCGATAATCGTGGATCTTTGTCATGGTCTTCTTTCCTAAATCGTGTAAGCTTTTGAAAAGCTTCCTTGTCTGATTAGGGTTTCCAAATTCTGACAAACCCTATTTCAAAAAGATGTCTCTTTTTGCGTCAATCGGATCCCGTGATTATCTTGAGTTCAACGTCTTTAAATGATAATATTAAATTCATGAGGTTGAATTTAATATGTCTCATCCATCTTTAATGAGATCCTCATCGTTGAACACGTGGCAGATTCTTCGAGTCTGGCTTCGAGAACCCTAGGTTTTAATAAACCTAAGATTGCCTTTGTCTCAACTGGTCCTTGGTTAGTTGTGTTTTACTCGACTCGACGTACTCAACTAGAAGTACTCAACTGAACAATCTTTGACTTGTCTTCCTCAACTGATCATACTCGACTGGACTATCTCGACTGGACCTTCCTTGACTGGTTATGCCTCGACTGGACTATCCTCGACTGGGACAGTCTCAACTGAACATTCTTAACTAGTACTTCCTCGACTGCATCTGTTCAACTGGATCAGTCTCGACTGCATCTACTCAAATGGATCAGTCTCGACTGCATCTACTCAACTGGATCACTCTCGACTCGCTCTACTCAACTGGATCAGTCTCGACTGGATCTACTCAACTGGATCAGTCTCGAATGGCTCTACTCAACTGGATCAGTCTCGACTGGCTCTACTCAACTGGATCAGTCTCGACTGGATCTACTCAACTGGATCAGTCTCGACTGGATCTACTCTACTGGATCAGTCTCGACTGGATCTACTCTACTGGATCAGTCTCGACTGGATCTACTCAACTGGATCAGTCTCGACTGGATCTACTCAACTGGATCAGTCTCGACTGGATCTACTCAACTGGATCAGTCTCGACTG
>JAOWBR010086920.1:0-14727 GCA_028571145.1 Dionaea muscipula
TGGGGTTTAGGCTTGTGCGGTCCGTGGTTGGGTCCACGGGGCGTACGCCGGTCCACCCAGGGTGGGGTGTGACATTTATAGGAGTGAATAATCGTGAAATTATCGAAATACCCCTGGCAAACAAGGGTTGGCTAAGCAAGGGGGCAGGGCAGTGACCACTAGGCAGGGTAGCCTGGTAGGTGACACCGAGCAGGGGTGTCGGGCAGGTGACACCGAGCAGGGGTGTCGGGCAGGTGACGCATGGAAGGGGTGCCAGGCAGGGTCGACCGGGTAGAGGTGTCGGGCAAGTGACATCGAGCAAGGGGTGCCAGGCAAGGTCGATCGGGCAACAAGACCAAGCAGGGTCTAGTCTACACACATAAAAAAACCCATCTTGCCTAGATCGGCCTCCTTGTCCACCTGTCGAGGGAACTTATCCTTACATCATCAATCCCTCAACTTCGGAGTGCAAACGAAGTTCGGATTACGAAGTTAGAGAAAGATAAATCAAAGTGGACAAGGTGTCCGTCGTCGACTCAAATTCGCCCTTTGGAAAATTGATTAAGGAATTCTAATGTTTGCTAAGAAAAATCGACCGCGTATGTTATATCCCGAACTGGTTTAACTGTGCTTTAATAATATTTAAGAATTTAATTGTGATTATTTATAGACAATCTGTGATTTAAGGATTTAATTTAGATTTATTTTAAAAGAGATACATTTAAGGGGTAAAAATGTCATTTTGAGGAAATAACATTAGATTTTAATGATTTTAGTGCCATAAATGGAATCGTTATAAAAAATTAAGAATAATGACTACCATGTTGATAATTATCGAAAACTTGGAGATAGTAGTAGAGATATATGTTATGACTTATTATTAAACTAATTAACTTATGTGTTATTTAATTTAAGAAAAGTTAGAACCTTACCATGTTTTCACTAACCTGCACATGGAAGGAGATGAAGAATCAGCCCAAGGTTTTTGACTTTGACTTAGATACGTGTTGCCTAGCTTGGATATACATGTCTTACACTTGATTTTATGGGGGACACGTATGGGATGCCAAGCCTCCATGCAGCCTCTCCGTTCTATGGGTTCAGCTGATAACCAAGTAAAGAAAGAAAGAAAAACAGAGAGGGGAAGAGAAAGGAAATGGCAACCGAGAGAAAGAAGGGAGAAGAGGAAGAAAAAGGGGTGGGAGTTTAAGCTAGAAAGTTCATAGTTTTCTTGATTTCAAGCTTGTGTGCTTCAAGGGATAACTCAACTTGCCATAGCAGATTTAGAAAGGTAAGAATCAAGCTCTTTTATTGATGAATTGAAGTTGGTAGAAAGGATATAAAGCATGATTATACATAATTCAAGTAATCCCCATGTTTTGTGATTTTTCAAGTAGTGACTTTGTGATTTAGCCATGGAATTAGTTTGAGATGAATTAAAACAGGATGTAAGCATGTAGTAAGTTATGTTTCAGCCTTTGATTTAATGGTTTAACAATGATAGAATGATTGAAACATGTGGATGAATATCTAGATTTTAATTAATAGAAATCATGATTTTTCAATTGGGTAATTCATGTATTTGGTATGGGTTGCTTTTGGGATGGTTTTGTACATGTCTTAGTATGAGTTTATGATGGTATTGAACAGCTAGATTGGAAGTTTGAGTTGATGGCTTTAGATTTCGATCATGATAAATTTTGCAGAAATTTTACAGAAGCCATGACTGGATATCTGGCCACGGGAGGCGGATATCCGTCTATGGAAATGAGTTATTGCCCGGATTGGTGCATAAAGAGAGGATATCCGGCCACGGAAGGCGGATATCCGACCTTATGAACAGAAATAAAGAGTAGTTTTCCTTAAGTTCTAAACTTTGGGGAATTGGTTCTAAACACTTAGAGTTAACCTTCAACACACGTTTTAACGTGATTTAAGATAGAACAGGAGGTTCATGATGTAACACCCCAGCCCGGGTGAAACCGGCGATAACCCGTAGAACCGGTCCACGGGTCATTGAAGCCTAAGTATCCTAACAAGCACACATAATACTAGCATGCATAAAACCAAATGACAGTGACAGTTAAATATATACAGGTAGTCCCAGAGTCAGGGAAATTGCCATACGGGCTTCATGTCATACTACAGCGGAAGTCTTTCTTATACAAACATAAGGAGTGTTTAGACACAACTCGAAAGTCACACAATCAGTTAGACAGACAGACAGACATCCTAGAGGCGTGCGTCGTCCCATCCCTGGCATCCATCCCGCTAATCGTCCTGGGTAGCTGAACCCATAGTGAAGCACTGTCAGCTGACTAGGCTGAGTAAGGGTAGAGGATCCATAATATAAACATACATATAGTCATGTATAAGTCTGTAGTCTAGCATGCCTTATAAGTGAATGAATTACAATCATGATCAGCATTTAGGATGAAGATAAGAGACAGCGACAACCTCATACGGTCATTTATTCTTTGAGACTGAGACAACCTCATTTAGTTCTTTATGTCTAGTAAATAGACGGTCACGAGAGACATGCACTACAACAAAACAGGCCAATTGCCACGGAAAAAACCGTGGCTAAAGCCTGAAAAATCCGTGGCTAAAACAATTAGCCACAGACAATTTGCCTGTGGTATTAGCCCCCGTGGCTAACTTTTTGCCACGGATAAACTGAACTCGTGGCAAAGGGTTTTCTTTTTAGCCACGGACATTCTCGTGGCTAAAAATAAAATTTTTTTTCCACAGACATTATCCCGTGGCTAAAAGTAATTGACCAATAGCCACGATCTCGTCTGTGGCTAAAAGTAATATACTTTTAGCCACTGATATTATCCTGTAACTAAAAGTAAAATTTTCCGTGACAGGCGTTACCCGTGGCTAATTACTCACTATAAATCTACTTTAATGTTATTATTTAAAAAAAAAAGATATAAAGTAAATAAAATACAACTAGCAATATAAACAATAATACTATAATTTCTTTTGCCAAATTATAATAATTTCAAATGAGGTTTACAAATAAGTCTAGCAATACAGCAAAATAAGCTATCCAAACAAAAAATATATATACTTATCATAAAGATTAACAATAAGTGAAGTTGTCTAACACCTGTAAGTTGCAACAACAAAAAAATAAACATCCTTGCCACTTTTAAGTTACAACTAAACAATCCAAAAATATCTAAAAAAGAAACTAATATATATCATATGTAGAAGCATAAACTGCAGCCAACTCTCTTGGAAAACCTCAACATCATCAACATCAACCCCAACACCTGTAATCAATTGTAGAGATTTGATACAATCCACGTCCTGCAATAATAATAAAGCATTACATGAACAGAAGGGGAAAAAATAGCTACCAAAGTAATGTATAGTAACTATATGATAGGATTTTATCATGGAGAAACTATAGAACCATTGAACTTGTGTGCAGGTTATAGCCGAGAATTCAAACTTTCCTGCAAACAAAGGAAAAACAATTAATCACATAGATAATGGTAGTCACTAATACTATTCCTATTAGACACCCTAAATCGATAAAAGAGTTTAAAAAAATGAAGAAGGAAACCAAAGAGAATATGAAAACCCAAGCTGTTACCAAGTTCCCTCACCTGGAAAGATATAAATTGTATCAATCTTAGCAAAAACCAAGGCTTTCCAAACCACAAAAGCTCATCCCTCAAATTCAATTCATGAGTTTCCATCCATTGGTCCGAATCCATGATTTCCTTAATACACGTCCTTAATCAAATATAAAACCTTCCCCAGCGGAGCAGCTTTCCATTACCAACATAGGGAAACTAGAGATACTAAAAGAAAGCAAAGCAAGAGAGACAGATGTGCACCTGAATTAAGTTTTGTGCGACCTAAACTTGTGAGGAAAATCAAACACATATCTTTTCTCCAAGCTATTCTCATCAATGACAATTAAGTTGGCACAATCCTGATTAGAGTATACTGCTAATCAGATGAGTTATGTTGGGTCGTTCCGTGATAAGATCAAGTTAGCCTACATTTTTCATATTGGAGTAGAAGGGTCAGTAATAGTATACGTATCCAAAGAAATGTGAACATAAACTCTTGCAGCACAATCAAATCATTTATCCATTTGATCTCTTTGTTTCGGCATTATATAACATTAGATACAGAAAGAACAGAGAAATTTAATTTCTAGGAGGTAGAAACTAAGGTAGGTTTCTTATCAGGAACGGAGAATTGATAATTCAACTCAAACCCAATAGTTATGATTCAACGGTAACCACGATTTCAGGATGTCAAACAATCCTGCAACCTAACAAGAAGGAATAAAAACTGCTGGTAAATTAACCAGCAAACAACGATCCCATGAGCAAAACCCTAACAATTTGAAGAAAAAGAAAAAAATAGAAACGTAACCAGACAACATTACAAACTTGACATTGGAACATACCATTTGAAGGTATAGATATAGGGCAACTGCAATGGAACTCGGATAACTCCCAGTCCCGCCCACGACTTCAAAAATTCATCTTCGCTCCTCAATTGCTTGGGAGTTGGGGGCAGCAGGAGTGCGCGGAGGGCTGTAGTGCAGATTCTACAGAAAGCTAGAAAGAATGTTGCTTAGAAAAACATTAAAAATTAAAAATTATTTATACAATTTGATTTTTTTATTTCAACAGTTATTTCATCTGGCACCCTATTCTCTTGAACCCTAAGAATTGCTCCACTGGTGCGACGAATGTATGCAATGGTTTGCCTAGCAGATTTAAAAACAACAGACTCAATTTATAGCCGAAATCATGATAAATCAAACCAATAAACTATTAGAATGGAACGAAATGAGGTAGATTAAGGTTCTTACCGAACGATTTGGGTAAAAATCGAACTCCGTCCTTCGATTCCCTTTTCGGGTTTGTTGTTCGATTTGGTTCAAAATCGAGCACCACCGTCGGTCGCGTGCCATGTACACGCTGCAACCGCCCCTCCCCGGCGCTTTGTGGCCTTCCCAAGCTCCTGTCCCCAAGTTGTGCACCATCCTCCGGCCAGTGGTGTCGTCGGCGAAGTCGAGCAGAGGAGAGATCGAGAGAGTGAAGAGAGAGAGATTTCAGCGGTGATAAGGGACGGCGGCTGAGGGAAATCAAAACGATTTTTAAGGTTTAGGGGATTTTGAGAAGTGAACTTTTTAAAATAAATAAATAAATAAATATTCCCTATACTTTTTTTTGGGTTATCTAAATTTTTTATGGGAAAATTTTTAAAGAGTCCGTCTATTTTCTCATATATATTTAACGAAGAATAGGAGTAAAATTAACGAAAGATTTCACCAATCGTTGTTAAAATCTATTTAACAACGACAACTTTATATAATCTGTTGTTAATGTTTTATCTTTTACGGGATAATATTATATTGTCGTTAATAATTTATCGTTAATATTCATATTTTGTGTAGTGATTATTTTTAACGACAAGGTATAAGTAATATATACGATAAACTTCATAAGTTATCGTTAAAATATATTTAACAACCACAATTTATATAATTTATCGTTAATAATTTATTTTTTACGTAAAATTCTTTTATTGTCGTTAAATATTTATCGTTAATGCTAATTTTTTTTGTAGTGTTAACTACTATACGGTGCAGCTTATTCCCAATTGCAAGAATCAACTTTTTCATATTACAAAACCAACAAGGCAGCCATGAGCCAACAGATCAGAAAAGGAAGAGAAAATATATACCAAAATATGAAATAAGAATAGCAAGCCGTGCACTTGTTGAACTTACTATAGTTGGAAGGAAAGAAAGCAAGAAATACACATTGCTTCCTGGAAAGATACATTAGTGCTCTCAGGGATATAGTTTTCAAAAACATGTGTGGAGATTGAAGATCTCAATGATGAGGTTCATAGTTTTGAAATCTTACCATGAAAGCCAAGGAAGATGCATAAGATAGCATAAATCCAAAGAGGTATGCTGCATGAAAAAGCAAGCAAAGATCCTGTTATGGTTTTGCTACGAACAAACACGCATCTGCCGTATTTGACACAAAGTAATATGAGCCTACTACTGAATCCTTCTCCCCTTCGAAGCGTAGTTATGTACGAAAAGTATACATTTTGAATCTAAAAAGTAAGAGTCCTGATGAAGTAGATTCGCCACTTGTACACAAATGGATGTGCATATCTATTGAGTTATGTGTGAGTTATTGTCTCTCACATCGAACGTGAGACTAAAATGGTAATAGCATGTGAATGTGTGTTGCCTCGTAACCCTTTGAGTAAAGATATGAGTCAAACACATACTTATATGACTATTTGATCGTCGGGGTCTTTAGGCCCAGGCAATTTGGTGTCCCCTCAATGGTTGTCCCCCAACAAAATCTTAAGTACAATGTCTTCTCAAACAAATATAAACATACAAATTCCAAATTCAAAGAAAAGAAAAAGATGAGCATGAAAATGAGGAGAAGAAATCATCATCATCAATTTAGGGGTGTAAATGTCAAGAAAAACAAGATAAGGAGAACAAACATGATCTCGATAAAACTATGACAAGTCCAAGAAGAACAATAGAGTTCTTTTGAGAGTAACCCCAATGAGTCATCTGTCTTTTCCCTATGACTAATAATCAATATATAGAAAATTATCGGATTACCTAAAATAATTAAATTAGAAAAAGAAATCCCACAGAATAAGGAAACAAATAATCCTACGATAACTACTTTTATAATTCAAATTTTCTTTCAAAAATATCTCTAGAATATTCCTATGTTGATATCTTCAACTTTCAAGAATATCTCTGCGTTGACATAAACGAACCGAACTGAAGAGTATGAGGCTAAGCTTGTTTAATTATAACGAATTCGAGCTCGAGCTGGACCTTGAACTTGACGAACTTACAGAGACAAGGTTAAAGTTCGGCTCGATAGGCACTATATCGAGTTCGAGTTCGGATTTCAATTCAGTTTTTTATTTATTTTTAATTTTTATAATATTTGAATAAAATTTTAATGAAACTTCTAAAGTGGACCACCTCAAATGTATAGTATTATGTACATTGTTTGGTCGTACGATTTGGTATTATTAAAGGCTCGGATTGATTGATAAGGGGAGAATAGTAAACACTTTTGGTGGTGGGTGAATAGTGAAATGAACAGTAATTCAAGATGAAATCTGAGCTCTTGATGATTTCTAATCTAATGGTTATGAGAGGTCCATACATTGTTCAAAAATGGATGTCTAATCTAGAAGTGGACTCACTTAAGTAATACTATTTAATTATAAAAAAATTTAAAGACTCGTTAGCTCGTTCGGCTTGTTAGGCTAGCGAATTTTTTTACCGAGCTCAAGCTTTTAGAGCACGAGTTTGAGCTCAACTCAAGTCGAGCTTTTTGAGTTTTTTTCGAATCAAATCACGAGCCGAGTTTGGGCTGTATTGTATCATCTACACTCCTAATCATCATGCATGACCACTTCCACTAGGTGGGATTGGCCACAAGTATCCGCTAGGACACATGTACATAAAATCTGATAAATATAGTGTGTTAGTTATCGGCTACCTAACACACACTGAGGAGAAAAAATGAGGAAGCTAAATCCTGAAAACATAGTCAGAAAATGTGACTTTGTGCCTCTGTAATAGCTACATTATGCCAACTAGGGGTATGATGTGCCACATGATGAAGTACGGAAATTACAGTTCTAAGCATCGAGTGTTGAGAAATCAAAATATGCCATGAAGTACAAGACCCAAGAAATATATTTATATCTTAACATTCAGCGTCATACATAGGATTAAATCCCACCCACAATGGGAGAAACCACCTCTTAGACTCTTACTAAAATAACCTTGAGTATACTGAACCACCAGGCTCAAAAATGCGTTTTTTCGCGTATAATACGTGTTTTTCGTTTTTTCGTTTTTTACGTGTATTTCCATTTGTTTTTTTTTTTTTGAAAAAAAAAATGAAAAATTCGCAATTTTAAAAAACAAAATAATTTTTGAAAAAAAAAGGCGTTTTTTTAAAAAAAAAACACTTATTTTTGAAAAAAAAAAGGTAAAAGAACAGAAAGGGTTAAAAAAAAAAGGGGGCCCAGAATTCATTAGCTTTATTTAGTTTTATTTTATTCCTAATTTCCTAATTTCCTTCTAACCTATTTCTATTCTCTCTCGTATTTCTCTCTCTCAAGTCAAATCAAACTTTACTTCAAAGACGTAATTCGGCAATCACAAACAGTTAGCAACGGTATCCAACGGCGGAGGCGGCGCAGTAAAAATCAATCCATCTTTTTATCAATTGCTCTGTCAATAGTGTCGATTTAATGCAAGATTATGATGTTAGAGTTGTGATTTATATGGCGATTTGTGATTGAGTCGGGGGTCAGGTTTCGGTCCCCCTTCACCTTTCTCCCTTCGACATCACTTTCAATTTCGAATGGTTACTATAACAATGGCATCTCTTCTCTTTTTAGTAGGGGTGTTTATCGACCCGACCCGACCCGATCAGACGTTTTTTTAAAAATTTGACTTGACCGAGTACCCGATTTTCGGGTCTCAGGTATTCAGGTTTGCGGGTAGTCGGGTTTGGGTCTCGGGTGACCCGACAGACCCGAAAATATGCAAAGTGGCCATGAACATCTGCAATCTCCTCCGTCTGCCATTCACAAGCTGCTTGACTCTTTAGATGATGCCATCATCTTCAAGCCAGTTTACTTTGCTTCAATTCAGTGCAATATTGACAACACAATTATGACAAAGTTTTCCACCATCATCAGTAATAAACTTCAACTCAAGGTGGAGCAGGAGGCCCTAGAGAAGATTTTAGGAGGGATATGGCTTGGACAAGCTGCCAAGCTGGTTTAGCAAGGGAAAGCATGGATGGAAATGGTATTGGGACCAAGCATGGATGGAGATGGTATTGGCCCATTGGGACCAAGCATTCAGCAGCTCAAGGGAAGCTTACCCACCACCACATGTGAAATGGTTTGGCAGCTCAAGGGAGGTTTACCCACCACCACCACCACGGTTTCAGCAGCTCAAAGGAAGCATACCCACCACCACCACCTGTGTGGAGGGAGCTTTGGCAGCTCGGCTAGAATTAGACAGTAACTCTGAGCACCGTAGCTCTGCAGACTGGTTGCCAAGCAGCTTGTGTAATTTTTTGAATATTATGATCGGGTAATCGGGGATCACCTTCATAAAACAGACCTGACACCCGACCCGATTATGGATTGGGTCCAACCTGACCGACCCGATCATAATCGGGTCCATCCTACCCGACCTGTTTATGGTCGAGTCCAACCAGGTTGGCGGGTCGGATCAGGTTGGCGGGTCATTTGAACACCTCTACCTTTTTGTCTATGTACTATAGCTCATATACGAAAGTTCCTCCTCCACTCAATTTTGCAGGTTTGGGCCATTTCGATTTTATTTTATTCTTCAATTTATTTTATATTATTAGCTAAATTTGTGCATTAAATCATTTCAAACAAATTCAATGGGTTGGGATGAATTTTATCTTTGATTTTTCAATTTTATCATAAAATTCTATCATAATATTATTTATGAATATTTAAATAGTTTGAATTCATAAATGTATTCATTTCACTTCGTTAAGTGCTCTTTTGAATTTTTTAGATTTTTCTACGGGTCCATGTAGGAATCGAAAAATTATAGAGTGTTGTTAACTATTAAGTTAATTGTTCGACATAATTTGTAGGTGAAAGTAATAAAAAAAAAAATTATTATTTTATACCCGAATTTTTGATCGAATTTTTATATTGCTCTGCCGAATAATACTCACTCGTACGTATTACTGTTTAATTTTTGTCCCCAATTTTACCAATAGAGCCACCAGGTCTTATCTAAGCTCAATCGTCCTACACGCGGTACTGTTTGATCTTGGTGTTAATAAACTAGCACAAAGGCGGATGATGAGAATACTTCATTTTCTCTAATAACTAATGAAGATGAAGCAAGAAGGTACTACCTCACCCCAACGATATCACGGAATTCATCATCCATGCTTCTAAGCATATATCTGTGGAAATCATAGGACAAAGGAAGTTCATGTGCCTGCATCATGGTAATGGATATGTTTCAGCGGAGTACCATACTTGGGTTCAGGATTCAATTATTCAACCAGCTCTTTATAGAATTCCAGAACCAAAGACAAGAAGAACTTCTTACAATAATGAAGCCATATCGCAAGGCATTGTAATCAGATTTGTTAATAGAACTCCAGAATTGTCTCATGAAGCAAAGCTGCACACTGAGATAATTCTTTTAATATGTTAAGCACATATGAAGCAAGCTTGGCCCCCTCCCCCCTTCAAAAAAAAAAACCGAAGAAAGAGAAAGACAATGCCAAAAAAAAAATATCAGTTAAAGCACAACACCTCAGGCTCGTTACTCTACATAAGGGTGTTGGGGGGGACAATCATAAAGAGTCCACGACCAGATAGCCACAAGAATACGCCGCCATATACATTAAACTAAAACCTAAATTGATGGGTTATGAGCTGATACAAACTTATATGTTATCTCAATTCAAGTCTATCTAATGTGTGAAGCACAAACTTACACATTACTCAACAAATCTCCCTCTTAAGTGTGAGTTCCACATCGACGTGCAACATTTGTGAGTCTAACCCAACCATCGGCTCTAATATCAATTGTTGGGGGACAATCGGAAACACCAAACCTAGGCCAGTGATCAGATAGCTATATAAGCATATCTTGAACTCATGTCAATCTAAAAACCTAAACTGATGGTTTATGGGTCAACACACATATATTATCTTAATTCAAGTCTCATGTCCGATGTGGAAAATAGGGTCATTTCCACTTCTTAGATATTCTACGCAATTGCCAACACAGGGAGATAGAACTTATTTCACTGCTAGCACATATTAACAATTGCCAATGTATTCCACAAATTACTTGATGATAGCAATAGCTCAACCTAGAACTTAAACTCACCATCCAAACAAGGACTCCATGTCGACTCCAAGGATGTGAAGTGCGCTGGTCTATAAACGTTGATAGACGCCTCATTCTTGCTTTCCTAGGGCTAGCTTTTGGATTTTCTGAGAGATTTTCCGATATATATAGAGTAAGTTCATTGTAGTTTTAAGCGCTAGAAAATTAACTTCATTACATTTCCATTAAGGATAAAACTGTTAAATGCCTTCTAACCATGGAAGGTATTCATAGCCATAGACAGAGCTTCATTCTCCCATGTTCTCCAACTGTGAATCTGCATAAGCATGGAAAATGAAGAAATAGAACAAAATTCACCTGGAAATCTCAATACCAACATCACAAATAATATCATCAACAGCAGCACCAAATCTCACTAGGTGGGATCGGCCACACATAATTCGTTAAGGACACATGCACAGAAGATCCGACAAATATAGTGTGTTGACTGTCGGCTAACTAACAACATGACAAATAACATGGAATGGAAGTCAAAGGAACAAAACCTTACCTTGATTATGGCCAAGGCTGCAGCAAAAAAACTGTAACAAACATGAGTGATGCCTAGAGTAAATAGCAAACGATGAAGCTGCTCAAGACTTTCATATGATGCAAAAGATTCATATCCCTGAAAAGCAAATATTCACTGTAGTTGAATTACCAGTAGCCTGTCGGTCAGTAAAATTTCTGCTCCATGTTGTTACTCAGACAATTATGTAAACTAAATGAACCGTCAATCAGCCATTTATGATCCCTCGAGGCATCATGAGGACATTGCAGCTGATTCTACAAGGTAATATCAAGGTAGTTCTAAGCTTAACCGATCATCAATGTTGAAAACAAAGATGTAATGGATCAAAAGAAGAAAAAAAGAAAGTAAACACAGAGTCGTTGTGAATTAGAGGAAGCTACAAGTAATGAAAACATTTTCTTATGACATAAACCAATACACTGGTTGCAGAAAAGGCATCCTCAAGGAACAAATTAAGAGAGGAAGTGAAGACGCTACCTCAGCGCAATAGCTGCGCCATTCAATAACCCGTTCCTTGGGGAATTGTAGACCGTTAGAGTATGTAGTAGCCATAACTTCTTCAATCGATCTCCTAATTCCAGTTTCAAGAGTACAAGGATAGAACCGTGGGCTCTCCACAGAAGATCTAATACAGATCTTTGCCACATAGATAGCCCAGTGACCCATCAACAAGGATAGAAGCCCAAATAGCATCAGCTCTGCAATCAACGGAAACACAAATGAAAATCACTATTCATGGGGCAAAAGCATGCATAATAAACCAATTAGAGAACAATGCATAGTGTAGGTAGAATCATCCACCATTACTCGTGAGTTATGTTACCCATATTATCCACATAGTGTAAGCACAATGCCAGAATGGTAGCAAAAAAAAAACACCAAGATGTTTTTGGTACAATTAATCACGATACCATTTGAAATATTTTTCGATGACAACATTGTCGACAGAAAAATCTTCCAATGGCAATACAGAGTAAGGAAGCATCATATTTTCCTCAAGTGAAACATTTCCAAAATGATGTCGTTCAACTGAAGGAATGCAGTATCAAATCATGGGTTAGCGTTGTTCTAAGATTTTGATCACGATGGGTCAACACCCTCATTGTTGATGAACCCAATCTACAAAACAATCAAACTTAGTACAAAAGATCTTTACAATCCGTCACACAAATGTCCTTTGCTTAAAGTGTGAACCGTTCACCATCTTTCTTCTTATCATGTATTGTACAAATAGTAGTAGGATTCTTGTAAGAAATTTCATAAGGTGGACGTATATATGTCAATATATAATGTCACATAGACCGGTTACTTAAATTTATACCCTTTATAAAGTGATCTATTTATATAGTATTTATGAGCATTCAGAAATAATATAACATTATAACATATAGTATGATATGTTTACATACATATGTGCATATTATAAAGTGATATGGACGAAATGTGCAAAAATCTATAGTTATTATTTTTATTATTATTGATGGACTGATATAAAATAATAAAAATAATAGCATAAAGTGTATAAGGGATGATCCCTGAGATATATTATATGATTGGTTCTCTCATATAAATTAAATAGAAAATTTATATTTTCTATTTTAATATGATTTTCATTATTCCATCACTGAAGAAAGCGAGCCTGAAAGGGAAACGTATATTCCAAAAGATCATGTCTAGAGAATCCACCAAAAACACCGAACTAAGTAGCAATCAGCATCACTTGTCGTAATCAATGGATTCAGGTATGTTGTTTATGCATATCTAATTGCTTTCATAGTGATCCTGAAGTAGGAATTATAGAATTCCCTCAATTCTTACTCATGACTTCTTTGACACACATTCTCTATCATCATGTTGACTAACTACTATTTGAAAAACAATGTTTAGAACAAAAGACTAGATAATATTATTTATTTGTATCTTAGCACTATCATCATCGGGGATGTTTTGGACTAGTATTTAACTAGTAGCTAGTTGTTAAGATATATAGGGGTATTTTGTTTTATTATTTATTAAGGGAAGAATTGTCTTTTCAGTTTTCTTTGTTTAGCATATATATATTAGTATATCTGAGTGACTATATACACCCCCATTTAGAGGTCATTCTACAACTGTTGAATTTAATAAATCAAAGGATGAGATTGTATTTGGGGTGTGGTGGGCGGTGGGCCCAACAAGAGGGTGTAGGGTGTGGTGGGCCCAACCAATCTCATCCTTTAATTTGCTAAATCTAACGATAACCTCTAAATGGGAGGTTTATACCCGTCATATATAGTCTATTTGTGTTAGTTTTCTTGACACTTTTTGCATCTGATCACATTGTGTTATGTCAATGTTAAACCATAGAGTTCTTTTCTCTTTTTGTTATTTTAGATTGTTTCACATTAGTAGTTTACCCTTAGATATAACAAACACCATAAAACAATTGGAAATTGGCGAATAAAAAGCAAATCATGATGAGCCCTGGATAAAAGGCAAATAATTACCACATTAATGGCGATTCATACCTTCCTTGATCTTGTCCAGCACAGCAAGAAGTGATTTCCTCTTGGTCCTATCCAACCACTGGATCCCCATTTCCCCAAACCCACAAAAAAACAGTGTCAATTTATTCAAAAAGAGAGAAAATCAAAGATGAATTACCAAGAACAGAACTTTGATGCCTCACCTTGCCAAAGAGATTGAGGGAGACATGGAAGAGAGAACCCACTGCAACGATTACACAGATCACAGTGGCAACAGCCCATGTTGGGGTTTCGGCTAATGGTCGTCCCTCTTCCATATTTGAAACTAATTATCAAAGATTTTTTTGGCTCGGGTACTTGATTTATCGAATCATTGTTTGTGGATGTTGAAGACAAACCCAGCTCATCGGTTTTCGTTGGTTTGGCCTCTTGTCTGCGTTCCACTGTGAAATCGAATGGAGACATCGCCATGGAAGGCTACCAGCTCCTCTCACTTTCTCTAATTTTTCTCCGCCCTACACCTTCGGCGTAGCTTAAGCTGCATAGCTATATTTGCCGCTCCATATCGAGCTCCTTTCTAGCCCCGTGTTGGAAATTGTGGCATAATTTGTGAGAGGAATGGCAAGGGGTTAAAGAATAATAAGATACGGAATTAGTTTCAAATAAGGATGTCCTCTTTGGAATAGTAAGAGTGAACTTTTGTGGGCCATTGGATTTTGGAGATCAAAGGCTGAGATTGATTACTGTTGGTAGTGGGTGAATAGTGAGACAGTGTACTGTTC
>JAOWBR010087031.1:0-14727 GCA_028571145.1 Dionaea muscipula
TTGATTTATTGAGTTGTTGATTTTCATTCACCAAGCTAGTTTTTTTACATTGTATCTATTGATTTTAGCTTGTGTGTGTGTAAGAATTCTCATTGCAAAGATGAACAGAAAAGCGGTATTACCGTTACCATTTTCATTGCACTTGCTCAAACTAGTAGGAGAGTCCTCTATTTCAAATGACGGTAAACAACTGCGGTTTAGGTATCATATCAACATGATAAACTTTGGCTCATGTTGAGAAACTGATAGTCGGATAACGAACATAGCATCTTATTGAAACTCAACCAAGAGTGTTTGAAGGACAACTTATATACAAGTATAAACTAACAATAGCACACAATCACAAACTAACATCAGTATACTCCAGCACTAGACCTAGCAGAGAAAGCAATGACTAGATTACCACAAGTAATCTTTCGGTGTTCATTTACAAAGACCTTCACAAGTTCACCCTGGAATTGCAAAAGCAAGATTGGTCAGATATACGAGGTTAAACCATTAATAAAATATGACTAGGCACTTATGCAATCTGTACAGACATTTAAACAAATATTTCTCTCAACTACCTTTGTCATTGCTACTTAATAGAATATTACTACATTTTTAAAGGGCAAAAAGTAAATACAGTTCTTTTCACAGCAAACAACATTCCTAAATAACCTGAGATGGCAATGAATGAAGGACATACAACTGCCTAGAAAACAGAGATCATTTTACGCTTCAGATGCACCTTCACATAGTTAGATCAAATTCAACAGATTCATTAGACCATGCTCAAACATTCCAGACAAGCATATGCTTTACTTGGACACCCGCATACATTAGTAAGACTTGAAGCGGACAACATAGTTAATCTGTTCATAATTCAAAATAGCAATTTCTTTATGTACTTGAAAATGATACTACACATAGAATACTTTTCCGACATGCTAACAGATTTTGTTATTGTAAAGGATGAAGTAATTACATTACCTTCCTCTTTCTGTCATCCAGAGGCTGGATCTCAAGAGCAAGCGTTGTATTAACATCATCAGCAGTGACAAGGTACTTTGGTTCTTTCGCCCCTGCCAAAAGTGCCTAAGAACCAAGCCTCGAGGAATAATCAAGAGGATGTATTCAAACAAGTGTTGTCTTACCGTCAATATAATGAAAGGATCCATCTTCCAAATGCCGCACCCACTGATCACATATTCGAAGAGAGATACTGGTGAGAGATACTGGAGACAACAATATGAGAGAGAGAAAACGTCTCAAGCAAAGTACCTCAAAGTTGCAACAGGTTGTACCATTAATGGAGTGTCCACTAGCCATGAGCACACTTCCAGGATAAGGTTCACCCGATATCTGAAGATCCCTTATAGCTGGTAAGGGATCGTCATCTGCCACTATAGACGAGATAATTACAATAAATGACCCCAGAAGCACTTAAGGATACAGTAAGATCAAAGCAGAATTTCTATTACCCTCAGAAAAAGAGGAAGAAGGTTCTTCAGGAACTGTTTGTAGATAGGGAGAATAGGAACTCGTTTCAACTAGTGTGTTTGCATATGGAGAGGTTCCAGACCCCCAATTCACAGGGGGTTCTCTCTCGCCATACTGTACATCTGAATCTGGTTCAAACATGACAGAACTACTGACAGGATCCTTTAACTTGGTCTCCCTGCTAGTTGTTTCTCCATGATATTGTGACATGTGCATTCCATCCTGAGTAACAGCCACTTGTGTTGACACATCATGGAATCCAGTATTCCTAAAGCACAATTTTGGCAAAAATTCTACACTCGTCAGGCCGATGAGTAAATCAGACAACCATCAACAGGAAAGAGAACGAAGCAAATTCCAAACACATCTGAAGTCAAACCCCCAAATGAGTCATTGGATACCTTCCTCACCAACTTGAAAATAGATCAGACCTCTACTTGTCCTACATCATGTAATCTTGATAGAGTCACTGTAGATGGTTGGTCCAACAGTTATGGAACATTACATATATTGAAAGTTGAAACTGATGCATTGCCCTGGGTTTTCCTTAAAAAAAGACTACTACTGTAAGAGTAATGATCAATGTTGGATATCATGGATCCCTCCCTCATGTGCAATATAATACCATATATTATGAATCAGGACACTCAAGCAAATACACAGCAATAGTCCATCTACTCAATAATAACCCTGACACACATAAATGAATCTATTCTATTTGCTGGCACAATTCATGAACTTTCGTAAAACTTGCACACTACAAAACACTGAAGAAGCACTGATACTTTACATGGCGAAACAAATGGCACATTTAAATGCTTTAAAACTCAAAATATGCTTATCACCAGTTATTCAAGTCTTCACCCACGTTGCAAGTCTTTCTATGTAGACCAAAGCACATCCATATATCAGCTTGTCACAAAATTGAAGAAAGTTAAGGGGGCACTCATTTCATGGAGCAAACAGAAGTATGGAAATGTTACAGAAGAAGGTTGAAGAAGCCAGATTGCAGCTCATCTCTCTTCAAGAGAGGCCTGTTAAAGAACCAGATAATTTAGAATTTCTGCAAGAAGAAAAGGGGCAATAGTGCAATACAAAAGTTGCCACTTCAGAGGAGAACTACTTCAAACAGAAATCACATGCTGAATCGCTTCATTTGGGTGACAGAAACACCAGTGTTTTCACTCTGGTCAAATGCAAAGCACATACTAATGCTATCAACAACATTAAGAACGAGGAGGAAAATATTGTCACAGAAGAGCATGAGATTGCAAAGACCTTCCAAGCTAAAAAAAATGACTAAATGTTCAGCGTATGCTTCATCCCGCCCTGATTTCTAGCAGACTAGTATACTTCTGTTTGAACATACATAAATAATCAAACAACTGGGGGATTACAATGAAACCAGAACCCACCAACTAAAGTAGAATGGTTGGAAATTTGTAGAGAGTTCACAGTAGCAGTCTCCATTTGACCAGGCTCACCTGCTCGCAGTAGGTGAATACCTCCCCATGCCATCAAGCTCCACATTTTCAGCAACAGCACCACTCAAATTATTTTGACGAGCATGATTGCCAGGAGGATATGCTGGTTGAGATACAATTTCAAGCCCATTTTTTCTCTGACCAGAGAGTAAATTATAAAAAAAAAATTGTGTTTAAGAAACCCCTTGAGCAAAAAAAAAACACAAAAAGAGACATATGATCATACAGAAGAGGGTACTGAACCACTGGAGCGTCGAGGAGATAATGGAGCAAAATGTGGACTGCTGATGTCAGTGCGAAATGGTATCAATTGATACTGCGACTCCTTGACCTTCGCCTGTTGCAGAAAAAGAGAGCATGTTTAGCAATTTCTCTCTTTGCATCCAATGAGATGATAGTAACTTTTTTTTTCTGGTCCTGATTGTTGCAAATGATACCTCGGTGATGGACAGCTTCTCTTGCAAATGCTTAAACAGAACCTGAAATAAAATGGCAGAGGGCAACGTCACACAGGAATTTTGGTAGTAGAAGATGGCTAGAAGACAAGAGTAGACAGGGGCAATGGAACTGCATTGCAATTATTATATGGGCTCTTTTCTAATGAGATCCCTCAAGGCTTTGGTTAAAGTATGACAAACACAACAAAAGAAAATTTACTAGCTTCCAGAAGTGGTAAATAAATATTAATAACGGCATTGCCGTATAGCAAATATTGTAGCTTCAAAAGTGCGCTGAGAACTCTCATTCGAAAAGTCATTGGCATTATATTATTTTAAGGCCCCTTAACCATCACCTGACGAGTAGGGCTAAGAAGCAGCCAATTGACAATATAACATTAGCACAACTATACAAGTACATATTTGTTGTGAAAACAGCTACACAAGACTAAACCTACATCGACAAAGATCCCCAACAGGCAATTTGGCCAATGTCCAAGAAAATCATTAGCATTTCCTTACCATAATTTATCAGCCAAAAACATCCAGTCACATATCTTCATAATAACAAACTCCACAAATACTGGAGCACATGCAGGCTACAGTAGCAACCATCTTAAGGTGCAGTTTCCTGATATGCACACAAAGGCAGGAATTCTGCAAACAATGAAATAGAAATTTGTACAGACCTTGACATTGGTAACAATAGATAGGGCATCTGGAACTGATGGCTGCAAAGAATACTCTGCAAGAACTGACAGCAGGGATGACACAAAAGTTGACCTCTCTTGATGTGCATCCTAAAGAACAAATTGAAGAATGTGTAAACCAACTGCTCAGATAGATGAAAACAGAGCAGATATGTTTCCTAGACACAGCATTCTCTATCAGTTGTATGTACTCGAAACTGAAACTATGCATCAGCATAAAGAAATTTTTATGTTCATCAAATCTACAGCATTTATCCAACTAAGTGACGTCGGGTACATGGATACCAACTGGTAAGAAAAACTGAAACTATGCAAAATGGAGTACATAGAGGCACAGCATTCTTCCAATGGTAGCCCTGTAGTAGAAAAAAAAGATCGCCAGAAAACTGCATGTGGGTGATCGAGGACTGGTAAAAGTAACCATAATTTGAAAAGCTTATGAGGTCAATCAGAGACTATTTGTCATAAATCCGAGAGAAAGCATACAGCAAACGATTAGATAAACCTGAATTTGATGGATCTCTCATTAGGGTGGTATCGGAAGTATTCATTTGAAGCTAAATACAGTCTATATGATCTTGGAAGACATCTTAATTCTTAAATTCAGGCATTTCCTTGAATTCATAATCCCACCGAATTGAAATTATAGCAGATTATTATGCATGCTAGACTCATAGGAGATTAAATTAAATGACAAGTAAAACTGGCAAAAACACCTATCAGCCGGAACGTAGGCCAAAAGAACAAGCAATTAAATAAGATAATGAGATCATAAACAAGAGTTGCACAAACTCTGAAAGAAGTGTACCTGTAGTAGATATGAAAGGCGTACATTTTCTTCAATTACGTCTTGCCTATAGGTCAAAGCTTTCACTGCAGCATCAGCCAGCTCTTGCTGCTGCTTATCAAAGGCCTAATAGCAAATATTAATTAGGTTAGACAGATAACTTGCTAAAAGAGGGGATAAACATTTTTCCTATTACTACACGAGTGGAGGAACAAACTTCTAATAAAGCTCAAGGACAAGAATCAAGAAGAAAAAATTATATCTAGAAATCCCTCCCACCATTCGCATATTAGAAATGCGCTTCTCCAGCAAATACTTCTCATTTCGTAATTGAGCTTCCTACAGCAGCAGCAGAAACAAGTTAAGTGTATTTGGGGTGTTGATCGGTTAAGTGAATTCAAACAACAGAACTTCAGCATGCAAAAGCAACAACTGCCTCTTACCCTAATAGAATAGTCTGTAAGCTGCTTCTTCAGTAGCATGATTTCTTCTTTATGCTCCCTAACCTTCTGGATAAGATCCTGCACAAGAAAATTAATGGGCTCAGTACAAAAGTGCAATTGCATTCTGATGCAAATATCAGAAGGGGGAACTTCAAGGGAAGAGCATACTTGCTTCCAAAGGTATGTTGAGTTACTTGATTCCGCCAACAAACCTTGTCCATGAAGATTTGAATGGGCATCATACGCTCCATCCATGGGATACCTTATACAATACAGAAAGGACAAATCACACATAGAAAATTGGCACACTACATTAGGATTGCCACTCTGCTTCCTAATGGGCATTAAGGCTTTTTAACTTCTTAGTATTATAAAACATAAAGTACCTTCCAGGAGAAACATCTGCATAATAGGGAGAGGGAGGGTGGGAATAGCCAGCATTATCACCATTCCTCTGACCACCAGGAAGTGAGTTAAGGATATCATTATTTCTGCTGATAGCAGAATGGCTATCCCCATTAAATTGTCTCCCAGGATCATTATTTTTCACTGTTGAATCGTGGAAGACTAGTGTACCTTGATGACCAAACATGGAAACTGTTGGCTTGTCTGATTTCTGCAGGAGAAACTAAACTCAATAAATGTCGCACACTTGAAGGAATTCACAAGGAACCTGGGAAATTATCATCAAATGACTAGAAAGTATTCACGGATGATAACTGTTGAGGCATTTACAGCAAGAGAAATGAGGTTACATACGGAGGTAATGCAGACATTACTGGATTTGAAAACGAAAAAAAATACAGTAAGAACCTAACATGGCTAAGAGGACAAAAATAAGTCCAAGTGACAATCTCAAAGGAGGTAAATGGTACCAATCAAGCTCAGACACATCTGCAGGCAATTCATCACATGCAACATGAAAAACAAAAACATGACAACCGCAGCCAAGAGATAGAGATTCCTCGAAACATCAAGTGAGTACTTACAAGAATTTCTAGTTCTTGATCTTTTATCTGAAGCTCAGCCCTCAGCCTATTGTTTTCATCAATCTATAAAAAACATGATCAGTAAGTATAAATCTTGCACACCAACTAACAAAGTACTAAGGAAAAATATTTTTGGAGGTTCTGACTCTTGGTTGTTTTGAATGTATGGGCGGACGGTCTTGACACGCAAGTGTTCCCCGGCTAATGAGAAGTAGGGAGATAGTGTGTGCATATATATGCAGCCTTACCGTACCACAATGAGTTTTTATCAAAGCAAGAAGTAACCCTACCACTAAACTGGACAGCTCTTCAGGAACTGTATCAATATTGGTCCTAAAACACCTGATAAGGCTAAGGCCGAATGTCATATAAGCTCAGCATTTATCAGTCTGTCTCACAATGTAAAGTCCTAAGCATCTTATGATAATTCCTTGCAGTACACCAAACCATGAAAAGTGAATAGTTATAAGGACTAAGGAGTAGTGTGGCTGCCTAGTTAACTCTTATTTCTCAACAGAATCTATATTAGAACCAGATTGTACAGTTGCTAACAAATGGTGAGTATGAATATGGTGGTGAAAGCAAAGAGGATGCCAAGGCTACAGTAGAGGAAAAAGTCTCATAAATAGTTTTCTACTACATGGAAGAAGGGAATAACAGTTCTAATCTCTTCCATATCCACATTAACATTTTCACATCTTACAAAGCAGATTTTGTGCATGTTGACAATATAATGCAGAGTACTCTACCCCATAGAATGTTGCTTCTTGAACACACAACCTCTAGTATTTTCCCTTAGGCTTTATAAGCATTTTAGTATCACTTTAGTTCTTGCACCAATCTTCGACTTCATCCAACAACCTTTAATCCCATGAGTAACATTGTCGTCTATCCAATGTCATTTTTTACCATCGAGCTGAACATACTTGAAGAAAAATATTTCTTTACTGTTCTGAGTCGCACATGAAAACCATACTTTCACCCCTTTGGCTGAAACGAAATTCCATATAGTACATTCTTATCATAGTAAGTCGTAAGCCCTTCGTTCACAAAAAGTCTCATTTAAGGTTCAAACCAACATTAACACATTCTACCAAAACAATATCGTCCTGAAATGACATACACTATGGCACCTGTTATGCCTAGATTGTACGTTCATATGCCTATTTTGTTCATCCACACCCATTCCAAACAAACATATGGGCTCAAAGCCAACCCCTGATACAAGCCATGGTTTGTCACAAAGCTTCAATTCATCCATGTTATATGACATTTGGAGTCCTCGTGATTTATTCAATTCTATGGGCTAAATACCATTTAAGCTTTAGTAAGAATAAGACGGAGTATATAAAGTGTACTTTTAGCGGTGAAAAGCGAGAGGTCTCAGAAGTGGTGGTGGATGGATGGGGTGTTTGTCAAACGAATAAGTTTAAATAATTAGGATTTCTTATCAAGAATGATAAGGAGATTGACGAAGAGGTCATAAACAGAATTAATGTGGGGTAACAAAAGTGGAGGGTCATCTCGAGTGTTTCGTGTAACAGAAAAATATTTTTAAAGTTAAAAGGAAAATTTTATCGGACCGCGATTAAACTTGCTTTATTGTATTGGACAGATTGTTGACCGATCAAGAAAAGTCACGCTCATAGTGGTGATGTCAAAAACGCATATGATAAAATGGATGCAAGGTATTATTGAAAGTGACAGAATAAAAAATGACGAGATTCGAAACCAGAAAGGGATGATACCAGTGGTTGATAAAATGAGAGAAGGGCATATGCGTTGGGCGAGCCACCTGTGGCGGAGACCAACGAATATGTCTAATAGGAGATGGGAGCCGATTGTAGAAAAAGATAGGAGAACAAGGGGGCGACCGAACAAAACCTTCGAGGTGAAGTGATTAGAACTGACCTTGAAATGCTGCAACTGAACATGAACGATGTCTGGCACTTTATAAATTGAAAGATGTGAATACGTGTTGCTTACCGTACCTAATAGGATATGGTCAAGATAATGATGACCCTTTACGCTTTAGTAGATAAATTAAATGTTTATAAACCAATAAGAATGATCCTTTCTTGTTTTAGTCCCTCCAAAACAAGCAGATGCCACCTATCTAGAATGAACACTATCCCAAGTCAAGATAGGAAACAAAATTGCAACCAGACCAAAGCCAATCAATGTTCAAAACCAGAGACAGAAGCAGGGCAAGTACATTAGGAAGAAGCCAAACTAATTTAACAAGAAAGTAGAAGGAGCCAAAGTAATAAAACTCACCTTTCCTCAAACGAGAAAATTTCCCTAGTGGCACAAGGTTTCCAAAATTAATGAGAAGGATAGACTATCGAGCTGTTCCTATCCACCCCGAAAAACATAAATTTTGTTGAATTAATGGGACATGTGGAAGTGAGGAAATCATAGTTCCATTAATTGTGAGGCACGAATGATTAATCCATATAAGTTCCAGAATTAACTGACCAAGGGGAAACAATAAATGAGCAGACCCAAGAAAAAAAAAAAAAAGAAAGAAACACACGGTGTTTGTTTCCAAACTCATAAATTAACAATGATATCCATTGAATGAACCTTGATAACTTGATTCAACATCGAGAATTTCAAGTTTGAGACGAAAAAAAAAAGAGAGAGAGAAAGCGTGGAGGGTGAGAGAGGTACCTGTTGCTTGATGGTGGACTCGGCGTCTTCAATTACCTTGATAACCTGATTCAAGCCACTTTGTTCATTTTCATCCCTAACATTCAAGCCCGAGAATCTATCAGTCAAGCCACTAGTCTCCATCTTCTTCGATCCCTCCCCCAACTCTTTAACTAATTCTCCGATTACGCGGATACCCTAGGGTTTTCGCTCACTCCTAAAACCTCTCTATCGAAAAGAAAGATAGCTCGAGCATGAGCTACAGAATAAACCCGAATCAGACGACGTCGATGTCAAATCGTCGTCTTCGAGCTCCGATTTGGACCTGTTAATGGAGAGTGGCAGATTGCGATCTGCTCATCAGTGCTGCTATGGCTAATCGGACAAATAACAACCCTGCTACCGTTCTTGCAGAGAATGCATCGATCACGTATGGAGTTGAGCCCAGCTGCTGTGTTATTTTTCCAAGTTCGTCGCTACATATCTACCATTCGCACTTTAACCTACAAATTAAATTTTTTTTCCTTCACCTGGATACCGCAGGTGCAGCTTCTGCTAGTGCCTAGTCCTTTTTTTTATTCCTTTACGCGAATTACAGAGTCCTTATTCTTTTTTCTTAGTTAAAAAATAAAGAGTATTAGTTAAAATATTTGACTCCCTATTATAAGGAATGTGAATAATAACTTCCTATTTTTTTCACTTCTTAAAATTTTTATATTATTATTTTATTTAATTTTTGCTTTTTTTTTATTCTAATAAATATTTATTCAAATAAATATTTATAATAAAATAATAATTAAATAGAATAGGGAAAGAATAAAGAGTATTGTTGGAATAAATTGTTGAAATAGGGACACCTAAAATAAAGAACATATGTTTTAGTCAAATTTTAAGAAAAAAATAGAGAGTATTGTTAGATGCTCTAAATGCACTAATTTTTTTTTTTCAAAGCATATCAACCACTAGATTGATTTAAGCATAACCTCATACGTAGCCGTTTGTCATACAGGCTTGTTTGATTCAAGTATTATGAAATAATATTATATATCCGATTTGTTTGATGTGCAAAATGATTTGTCGGATTACTATCTCGTTGGCTTCATATAAAAAAAAAATAAAAAATTATAAGGGATATGAAATAACAGGAAGGTTTTACTCTAGTCTATATTCCACCAATGCTGGATAAGGCTCTACCGCTACCACGACCCCCATCGACAGCCACTGATCACCACCACTAGCCGTCGTAGCCCGCCGCCACTGTTGGCCGTCGACACCCCCACCACCGACACCACCGTCGGTCACCATTGTCGGACAACACTGTCGGCCACCCACGTGGGCCTCCTTCACTGGCCACATTTGGGACAAAAAAAAATTAGCTGACCAATTATATCTATAAAACAAACATATTTTAAAAAATAACACATTGGGATAACTAGTTCCCATTATTTCAATACCTCTCTATATCCCTCGTCACTCAATATCTCTCATTTTTCAATCCTGCAATCAAATACGCGATAATAATTGTATTACTATTACATTGTTTGAAGATTTTGAATTTGATACAAGTACTCTCTCATATATATACACATCACATTAACAATTAACAAATGGGGGTGGGGGTGGAGGTATTTTTTTGTTTTTGTTTTTGTAAACATTTTTTTCCTCCTCAATGAAATGAAATTATCATTTATTGACAACCGTTTTGGTTTATATTTGTTACGCAATGAAATAAAATTAACACGTTAATTATTTACCGTGTCTTGGTGCAGACATCCGATAGTTATCATATATTCTTCTTACCCACATATATAAAAAATTATAGTAAAAAAATAAGGTGATAAGGATTGCTTTTGAAACACGTTTGACGTTTATAGACATAAAATGTGAGTTTTATAAGTTAAATGTATATAAATTAAATGTTCATTTCACTAAAAAGTGATGGTATTTATAATCAATGCTATATTTTCATTACTTATATGTCATATGTTGATTTTACCTCAGTATCGAACAGGTCATCGATATTGATAATTATCACGGTAAAAGAGAACACGTATTCTCAGAGGGGGGTGATGAGAAAATATGCGGCAGATTTTGATGGAACAAGTTCGAATATGAACCGCATGAAATCCTTGGGATTCAAAGTGGGGGATGAAGATTCATAGAACTTTATCCCCATATATCTAAATTAGAAATTATCCATGATAAGGTAAATAATTAAATTTTAAAAATATATATTTATATGTATTTAAAAAATACTTTTTTCCCTTACTTTTATTACTGTCCCATACTTTTTTTTGGTGCGGTTATGCAACATGATTTTAGAGAGAGCGAATAAGGTAGGAGGAGGGGCGAAGTAAGAAAGGGAATAATCTGTCCAATACGTGAGGAGGGGGACTGTGAGAGGAGTGAGATTTAGAAGATTAGAACTCAGACGGTTTTGAAAAATTGACCCATCTTTAAAACGGAGCCCAAAACCGAGTCCCAAACTCCATGAGCCCCACCCCAGTAATTATCTCTCTACTTTTTTTTTGTCTTTGCTTCTGCACATAGATCTCATCTGTCTCCTCTCTCACACCACCCTTTCTTATGTTTGAGGCTCCGTTTGGAGCTCTGTCTAAATAGTAGGACTCTATCCCGGTAACTATTTTTTTTCCGTAAATAATTCTCTTTCTATTCTTTTTTTAACATTTAATTCTTATTCAAACAGACTCTAAGGTAACGGAAAATAGAAAAGAATCACAAATCTTTTCACGAAATAAATCACCTAATAATCACAATATATAATTAACCACGGTTAATAATGCACCACCCACGAGTAAACGTGGTCAAATTGCGAGCAAGGCATTAAATGTGTGGTAAATGGTAATTCACCTCTTCAACCATCTACTTCACATTCACTCGTATCTATCTGCACTTTGCATTCTGCGTGGGATCTGCACTGCCGTCAAAATCTCTCGCATTATAATCATCCGCAGGACTTCTGACTTCACCGCAAGCAGAGATAACAGATCTCACCGGTGGGATACACGCGATCATTTTCGGATTTGGGTTCGGGTTTGGATCGGACTCGAGTCACTCGACACAATTTTAGACCCTGCAAGCTCTATTTTCAAATCCAAAACTTGGAAATTTAGGTGGGTTAGATCGGATTGAACCTTTATAAAAAATATGGGCTAAGTCGAGTCTTCATAAAAAATAAAAATTCAAACCCAACTCAAAAAAATATTTTGAGGTCAATTTCAATTCCAAACCCACTAAAAAAAACTGGTAGACTGGACGAATTAGATGGGTCGAACTCATTTTGATCACCTTTACCGTGGGACTATCCAATCCGATTCTTCACTATTCTTCATTGCATTCTACAATTCTTCATATTACGATATATAAGGTAAGTAAAAGAACACAACACCGCAAACAAAAACAATGCCAACCCAAAAGCTAATAAGCTGACATAAACATATGTTGAACTCAATCTACCTAAAAGTATGTATTAGACTCACATTTTAACCTAAAAGTTAGGCTGATGAGTTATGAATCAACACAAACTTATATGTTATTATTACTACACATGACTCAACAACGTGAATACCTCTTTTGAGTTTCATTCGTGAAATATGCAATGGCTGATCTCGTTATACAAATGGAGGCAGCTCCCACAGGATTCAAACTCGTGACTGTAATCGTCTGAAAATGAGCCAAGTGAAACACCTAAAACTTGATAATCACCTCCGATCGGTCTGAGCAAGGAAAACCGATTCAAGTTAAGTTGACGCTGAATCGGCTAATCACTTCCTCTCCAGCCAAACGAGCCAAGAAATGGCTAAGGCATGACTCCGGACTAATCGCCCGAGCCAGAACCGGAACGCTCGTCGTCGAACCGATACCCCCGCGAACCCGATCGCCTCCCATATGCTTTTGTTCACGTGTATAGGGGATTTTTTTCCGTATATCAGTGACCTTTGATCAAGCCTATTTTGATATCATATTAAAAAACCAACTTGATTTAAAAATAAGGTAGAAGACCTTGAAATATATTTTAAGGGTAATAACCTCAGGTACAAATTATAAGTCAATCATATATTAAAAGGCTCATAAATTATATTTATGTTAATAAATTCTTCTCAGTTCATAGATCACTTTAAAAAGGGGTTTCATTTCATATTCTGAATTTGGATAGCTGTGGCACAGTGGCAGGTGTTGTGGGTGGTTCTTCTGATCATGTGATTTGTTGCTTGTAAAAGGAGGTCATGTTGAATTATTTAAATAATTTGAGTTATACATATATTTATTAATGTGTTATGATATTATTTATGATTTATTAAGCGATCTAATAAAATTTGAATTTAATGGTGTATCAAATGTTATGAAAATAATGTGCAGAAACTATTATGATAATTGTCATTTTGATGAAGGGACGAATTGGCAATTACATCTTATTATATATTAATTAATTATATCATAATTAATTACTATATAAGTAGGGTTATGGTCCCTAGGTTACGTATGTTCATTCTAGGATTTTCTCTTTTGGCTTTCCGGTCACCAGAGAGAGAAGAAGAGAGACATAGTCATAGTTTCTCTAAACCCATATACGTTAATTCAGAAGATCAGATCCGTTAAAGTTTTATTTCCAGCAATGGATTCGGGTATGCTTCTGCTTCAGTCTATTCCCATTTCTTCTCCTTCTTGAATCAAATGAGTATTAAGGATTAAGGATTTAATCATTCGATTATTATTTAATTGAATATTGATCCTAACAGGCCAACCAAAACTTAGTTTGACAATTTTATTTTTTTTTTTTCTTATAATTGTTCTCCTTGCTGTTAATCATTTTATGTTAAAAATTTAATGTCACTCCTTGTTTTTTTTTTAAAAGAAGTAAAATTATAACTAAAATTAAATAAAATAGAGAAACAAAAGGACGATTTAAAAAACAAAAAAAACCGAACAAGGTGAGATATGGGTCCCACCACCATTAGGAGAGCTAATATGTCAAGTAACACCAAGTTGGGCTCAATACGTAAAGTTTCCTTAGCCTAGCCATTCTCCACATGGAATTATATAGCAATAGCATGTTGACTAACCCTGATAAATAATGGTATATAAGAAACACTAAATTATATCGATAACGGTTGAAAATCTCGTTGTCATTTTATGTAAACTGATTATGTCATTTTTGCCACAATCTGAATTTGACCGTCAGAAAAATCCTGATGATGTTCTCAAAAATATAACTTCTCTAATACTTAAGTCAACAAGCTGTAAGAAAGATCTAAAGGATAAAATCGAGAGTTAAAAGATATGTATTTAATGTGTATGTTTTACATTTTGAATATATATGAAAGGTATTTATATATAGGTGATTGATTTTAACCACTTCGGTGGTGAATGTCACTCTTATATATCCCTATTAAAAGCAGATCACCAAGTCGATTTATTTGTATTCTACTAAGTGTCTGATTCATTCTATGTTGTTAGTCTAGAGTAAGAAAGACACGTGTTATATTGTATAGCGGGCTATCTAACGAACTGTTTGTCTGACAACATGTATGTTTCTTTGATAGTGAGTCTTGATACATATTAGGTCTTTAAACCTTAATGCTGATTCGTATAATAAATTAATGTATTTTGACCTTGTCATCAAATACCAAACAAAAATAATGAAAATATATATATATAGAATTAGTTTCAAATAAGGATGCCCTCTTTGGAATAGTAAGAGTGGACTTTTGTGGGTCATTGG
>JAOWBR010087142.1:0-14723 GCA_028571145.1 Dionaea muscipula
AGGAATAACATTTTCGAAGTCGAGGTACTTGAGTTCTACTCGGCTCGGGTACCCGTCTCGGAAGCTCGCAGAGATGATTTTTCGTGAGCTCACACAAGGTGGCGAAGGCCTATTTATAGGCAAAGTCTGTGGGGTGAACGCCCGGCTCGGCCCGGCTCAGATCGGTGCCCCCGGCTCGGCCCCCAGGCTCATCGACGGTGGCATTCATTTCATCAGGAAACCACTCCATTCAGTAGACGCCTTGTCCACTATGATTTGAACTTCACAGTCCGAACTACGTTCACACTACGAAGTTGGGGGACTGATGTTATAGGTGGATTATCCCAAGAGGACACGTGGACAAGACGACAGAGGCTAAGCGACCGAACTAGAGCAAGGAAAGGTTGAACCCGGCTCGGCCTCCCTACCCGGCTCGGCCACTCGGCCCAAGTAGGGGACGAGGGGTATATAGGACATTGCACACCCCCCTCTCGGTTGCCCATAAATACCCCTCTACCCTTGAGGTATGTGCTAACCCATCTGGGTCATCTCTCCCTTCATTTCCCGAGCAGAACAAAGCATCACTTCCCTTGCTGCCCTACCCAGCTCAGAAAGCTTATACCCGGCTTGGCCCTGATCGACTCTCTGGTATTTCGGAACCCCGATCTTCTTCTTCACTTGCTGACTTGAGCGTCCGAGCGGTTTCCGAGGGCTCACGCCTCGGGGTACCCTTTGACAAGGTTGTTCCTTCTGTTTTAGGTATTCCTGAGCAAACCGGAGTTACCGATCGAATCTCCTCTTCTCCCCCGAGTCAACCGGAGCCGCTCTAGCCTGATTGGCATTGGAACTTGGATGTATACCTTTGGAGGATTCCAGGCCTTAACCGGGTCCAGGATTTTTCAGACATAACAATAGATCTGTGAGTAAACCTAGACATCAAAACATGCATTATCCAGTACACTCAAGCACTTCAAAGTATTTTTATAAATATTATTCTTTTGTGTATTTTGACTATGGCAGTGAGAAGTACAACCCTCTTAGGAGAAGACCCTTTGGCTATGGTCTAGGGGTTGATTTTAGGAGTGCTAACTCTAGAGGACCCAATCAAAATTAGGTGCCTAAACAATTTTAATTTGTTTTGTAGGTTGTTTGGTACATTAATATTGGATGTTCCAAACACATTACAGGTAGCAGACACTGTTTGGAGGATTTTAAAGAAAAAGATGGACCAAAAGTAGTCTTTGGAGGTAATGAGAAGCCTGAAAAAACCAATGGAGTTGGTTTCATCATCAAGAATGGCCTGATCATCCAAGAAGTTACATACGTTTAAGGATTAAAGTTCAACTTGCTGAACATAAGCCAATTCTGTGACAAGGGTTACACTGTGAAGTTTAGCAAGGATCAATGCAAGATTAAGAATAAAGAAATTAAGATGGTGGTTCTCACTGGTTTAAGAAAGAAGAACATGTATGTTGTAGATTGGAGCACAGCAATCGGAGAAACATGTCTTGTAGCCAAGGCCAAAGTTAAAGTGAGTTGGTTATGGCACAGAAGAATGATTCACCTAAACTTCAAAGCAATTAACAAGCTAGCAAGGAAGAAGCTTGTAGATGGATTACCAGATGTGGTATTGAAGAAAGAGAGTAACTGTGACTCATACCAAAGAGGAAAGCAGATCAAAGCTTCATTCAAGAATAAGACAGTGCAATCCTCATATAGAATTTTGGAGCTTCTCCATATGGACTTGTTTGGTCCAATGGATCCTGTAAGTGTGAGTGGAAAGAAATACACACTTGTAGTTATTGATGACTACTCAAGATATACTTGGACAGTATTCTTGAATAAGAAGAAAGACACCTTGAAGAAGCAGCCAGAGCTAATGAAGAGAACATAAAATGAGAAGAAACAGACCATCATCAAGATTAGATCAGATAGTGGCATAGAGTTTTTGAATCAAGTGATCTCAGATTTTTGCAAAGAAGGAAACATTGTTCACCAATTAGCAGCTGCAAAGACTCCACAATAAAATGGAGTGGCTAAAAGAAGAAATAGAACCCTCAAGGAAGCTGCTAGAACCATGATTGTTGAAGCTGAATTGCCTAAAAGATTTTAGGTGGAGGCAATCAACATTGCTTGCTACCCACAGAACAAAACCATCATCAACAAAGTGCATGGAGTAACTCCATATGAGCTTTGGAATAGAAGAAAGCTTAGCATTGGTCACTTTCACATCTTTGGTGGAAAGTGTTTCATTCATAACAATGAAAAAGATCAACTGAAGACATTTGATGCAAAGGCTGATGAAGGGATCTTCATGGGATACTTTGATGTGTGCAAGACATTTAGAATTCTCAACAAAAGAACCATGGTGATTGAAGAATCAGTTCATGAAGTGTTTGATGAACCTCACTTCACAAATGGAGCTGAAGAAGCAGTGGAGAATTTGGTTGAACAAGCTGAGAAAATGAAGATTTCAGATGCAAAGAGACAAGATCTAGTTTATGTTGATGCCCGAATTCCCAAAGTAAGATCAGTGAATGAAGGAGATGAGCATAAACATAATGTAGCAATTCAGGAGGATGTTCCAGCTAATCACGAAGATGAAGATCAAGTCATTGCACCAATGAATCAGCCTGATTTGAGATGGCTCGGTGATCATCCACCTGAGTTAGTCATTGGAAATGTGGAAGCTGGTGTAAGGATAAAGAGACAACTTGACACCATGCTTGCATGTTTCTTATCTCAAATGGAACCCAAAGTTGCTGAACATGCACTAGGAGATGCTGATTAGATTATTGCAATACAAGAAGAGCTCAATGAATTTAAAAGAAATCAAGTGTGGGAACTTGTCTCAAGACCAAGGAATTAGAATGTAGTTGGAACCAAAGTTGGTTTTCAGAAACAAGATGGATGAGAATGGTATCATTGTGAGAAACAAAGTCAGATTGGTTGCACAAGGTTACTCACAACAAGAAGGAATTGACTTTGATGAAACCTTTGCACCAGTAGCAAGGTTAGAAGCAATCAGGCTATTTCTTGCCTATGCAGCACACAAAAACTTCAAAGTGTACCAAATGGATGTCAATAGTGTATTCCTGAATGGACTACTTGAAGAAGAAGTTTATGTGGAGCAACCACCTGGATTTGAAGTCAAAGGACAAGGAGACAAAGTTTAAAGGCTAAGGAAAGCCTTGTATAGGTTGAAACAAGCACCAAGAGCTTGGTATGAAACTCTCTCACAGTTTCTGATTAAGAATGGTTTCAAGAAAGGAACCATTGACAAGACACTTTCTAGAATCCAAGATGATACAAGCACATTATTAGTTCAAATCTATGTGGATGATATCATCTTTGGATCAGAAAATGAAAGGTTATGCAAGAAGTTCTCAGAATTGATGAAGAGTAAGTTTCAGATGAGTCTGATGGGAGAACTGAAGTATTTTCTAGGATTGCAAGTTAGGCAACAAGAAAATGGGATTTTCATCAATCAAGGCAAGTATGCAAGGGATCTGATCAAGAAGTTTGGAATGGAAAATAGTTCATCATCACCTACTCCAATGAGTGTTGGAGTTAGTCTGGACAAAGATGTTGATGGCAAAGATGTTGATCAAACCAAGTATAGAGGGTTGATTGGATCACTTCTATACTTAACAGCAAGCAGGCCAGATATTTCCTTCTCAGTTGGAGTTTGTGCAAGATTCCAAGCCTATCCCAAAGAAAGTCATTTGAAAGCTGCAAATAGAATTTTGAAGTATATCAAGGGTACTCAAGACATTGGTCTATGGTATCCAACGGATGGAGGATTCAAGCTGATTGGATATTAAGATTCAGATTTTACAGGATGCAAAGTGGATAGAAAGAGTACATCAGGTACATGTCAGTTTTTGGGAAGCAGATTGATCTTATGGTTCAGCAAGAAGCAAACATCCATTGCAACATCTACTGCAGAAGCTGAGTATGTTGCAGCGGGAAGTTGTTGTGCACAAGTGCTTTGGATAAAGCATCAGCTAATGGATTATGGAATTCAAGAGGATGAGATTCTCATCCTGTGTGAGAACACAAGTGCTATTGTAATTAGCCAAAATCCAGTGCTGCATTCCAGAACCAAGCACATTGATGTGAGATATCATTTCATAAGAGATCATGTTGAAAAAGGAATGTTAAGGTGGAATATATCCCAACTGAAAAGCAAGTAGCTGATATATTCACCAAAGCTTTGTGTAAAAGAAGATTTTTAAATATTAGAGGAGAATTGGGGTTGATTGATTTGGTTTGATAAGGATTTAATCAAGTTTTGATGATTCAGTCAAGTTTAATTCGGTTATTGCAGTTCCAGTGGACACTGATCCAGTTGACAATGAACCAGTTCACACCAATTCAGTCGACAATGAACCAATTGACACTGATCAAGTCGACATTGAACCAATTGACACTAATCCAATCGACACTGAACCAGTGGACATCGATCCAGTTGACACTAATCCAGCCCACATCAATCCAGTTGACACCCACACGAAGTTGAGGCACACACTTAGTTGATGACGTGGAATTTGAAGGCCACTAAGTTAAGAATTAAGAAATTTCAAATGTGGCATTTCTTTATTAATATCCATCCAAGGATATTAAGGCAACACGTGAGGGGAAAATTCAAATTTAATCTATTTTTGGGCCAGAAAATCATCATAGGATCTCCCATAGTGCGTCGTATCTGACACGTTTTGGAAAATTCTAATACATTCAAAAAGACACCCAGTTGTTACAATCCTCGAAAACACGTTTACCCAAAAAGTTTCCCCAAACACCTTCTCTCTCACTCTTCCCTCCATTTTCTAAAAACTCGAAGACCTCAGAGTTCTCGAGCACGAAATCTTCTAAAAACCATAACTCTCTCTTCGAGAACTTTTCAAAATTTCCAACAATGGCACCCAAAGTTAGCAACAAGGATTACACCGAGGAGCTGCTCACAGGCCTCACATTCAATGTGAAGAACTTTCTGCAAAGTCCAACATGCACCAAAGCCGCAAAGAAGGTCATTGAAGCCCTGGAACAGAGTGGGTTGACACAATTCATCTCCATAAGCATTCCTACCTGGTCTTCCATCGATGTAATCGACTTCTACAAGAATTTCAAGATCAAAGGTGAGACCTTGACATCTAAGGTTAATGGAACTGAGGTGATTCTAAAAGTTGAGACCCTGCATCATCACCTAGGGTTACCACAGTCTGGAGAGGTGGATACTAGCAAGGTAAAGTTCGATGAGGAGGAGTTCTAAAAGGTCATTGCAAAGGATGAAGAGAGTTTGTGTAGTCTCTCATGCAAGGTGGTGAAGCTAAAAGAAGAATTTCACATGCTTTATTCTGTCCTTGGAAAGATTGTAGAAGGAAGACCTGAGATTCATGACCAGATGACAAGAATAAGAGCTCAGTTAATGGATCCAATTTGGACTCACCAACCAATCAACTAGGCTTCATTCATTTTTCAGAGAATTAAAGAGCAAGTTGCGAAGGAAAGATCCTATTCTGGAACATCACCAAAAGGTATTTTTCACACTAAGAAGTCATTTAGACTTATCATTAGTCACTTGCTTGCTGTGCTAGGGGTAGAATTGAGAGACAATCTCGTTGTTCACATCACAAAGAGGCTGTTTGGGAAGGTTGAAGTGAATCCTAAGAAAAGAAAAGTCAGTCCATCCCTAAAGAAAGAAAAGAAGGTGAAGAAACCAAGGAAGCTCATCCTTGATTTAGAAATTGTTACATCCAGCACTGCCCCAACCCGTGAGGAATCTCAAGGGGACGCTGAGCAAAGATCAGAATAAAAGGGGGAGACACATGAGACTGAGCAGGTCACTGGAATGGCACCGGACCAACCTCGTGATGCCTAGGATCCTATTCCTGATAGATCTGGTGAAGTGTAATATAATAACCTTCTGTGGCGGCAACCTCTTATAACAGTGGCGGCAATCTCCCGTAACCAAGGTGGTAACTTTCAAGATAACTGTGGCGACAACCAGAAATTACCATGGCGGCAGTCACTGGGACTCAATGCCGATGACCTTGAGTATGGTGGCGGTAGCAGCTGAATCTGAGCCAAATAAAGTGTTTCCATAAGGACATAGCACATCAATCATCTCCACTAATCCTAGGGAGAATTCCTCAACTATTTCCTTTTCTAACTGGAGCTCAATTTCAAAAGTTACTCAGAGTTGGCGCCATGGAGCCAACTGGCCTCTCTGCGCCATCAACTGGCTACTACACGCCACAGTCTACTCCACGCCACAGTTCTCAAGCCAGTAGTTGACTCCCCGCCTTGACAACTAATGCCACCAGCTAATTTCTTCCCACGTGCTTAGTTGGAGTCCGTTGAGCTGATTGGAAAGAGAGTGCTAGAGCAGTACAACTGAATTTAGATTATTTCTGGTCCCCTTTAGACACTTGACATTTTTATGAATTATTGGATTTTCTTTATTTTTAGAAAATTAAGTCTATAAATAGGCCAACACTTGTAATTATTTAGGATGTTGAATGAATTGATATCTGAATCCCTTATCTTCTTCATTGCTCTCATACTACTTTCTCACCTCTAGGGTCTGTTCTCCTTATCCCATTTCACCTTCACCTTCACCTTCACTTGCTCTGTTCTCCCCTCCCTTCATCTGATTCTCATTCCCTATGCATTCTCCTCACCTTTACTCTGTTAATCTCTCATCCCCAATTCACCAGAGCTTCCGAGCTCATATCAGTTACTTCCTCACTGTTACATTATCCATCGGTCGATTATACTACACTGGTATCAGAGTTTTGTTCTCACCATCCGTACAACAATCGCGTACACGAGGACTGGACCTAAGGGAGACAACGCTGAGGACTTTGATTCTACTGCCATTACCGTGATTCCAGAGACTAATCCGATGTAGCAGATGATGATGATGATGATGGAGACTCAGAAGTAAATGATTGCTTCCATGAACGCGCGAGAACAAAGGGAAATAGCGAGAGAGCTCAAGCTTGTTAAAGTTCTCGACAGGATTTCTTCTCGATTGGAGAAGCTTGAGGTATCAAATCCTGCTTCCCCAGCTGTTGCTGAGACTAACCATAGTTCTGGGGTGAATTTTAGCCCGATAGTTCCACTTGGTGTTGACGCCACCAAATCACCCCTTACACCCCCTGTTTTGGATAAGGGAAAAAGTTCTATGACCCCATCAACTCAAAGGGGACTAAATCCACCCCCTTTTCCACCAAACTCAACCCAATAGTATGGGTCTTCTCAAATTGTCCCACCCCGTGAACAAACCGCACATTTTCCACCAAATCCACAATACCCACCATTGTTAATCAACCCACATAAACCCTGCTACATCTAAAATCAAGCCTCATCTTCACATGTACCACCCCTTACACCACTAAATTACCCACCATATACCCTCGTTGAATCCCCACCTCAACAATATCAACCCTATTTTAAACCCCCACCACAATAGCAACATCACCATTTACCTCGGTTAGATTTCCCCTCATTTAATGGAACCGAGGCAAGGAGTTGGATAAGGAGGGCGGAGAGATACTTTAGTATCATGGGAACGGAGGAATGGCGGAATGTAGAAATGGCGACAATGTATCTTACTGGCATGGCTGAGATATGGCTCTATGGCGTCATAGCCAGGTAACAGTTGAGGACATGGGAGGAGTTCAGAGACTCCGTGGCAGTAAGATTTGGAAATGAAAATCAGAAGGATGTCGTGGAGGAATTTAATAGGCTGGTGCAGAGAGGAAATGTTAAGGAGTACATTGAAAAATTTGAAGAAGGGAGATATGAGTTATTACAGGTATATCCTCAATAGCCCGAGGAGTACTTTGTTTCAAGTTTTATTGGAGGTTTAAAGGAGGAAATCAAGGCGATAGCAAAGATGTTCAAGCCTAGGATGCTTCCTGAGGCGTTCCAACAGGCCAAACTCCAAGAGATGGTGATAGACTCCCTGACCAGGAGGTACAAACAGGATAAGCTCCGTCATAGCTACTACGACCACCGCCACAAGACCAAACACTTTCATAACCCCAAACACCCATCAACCAAAGCCAAACAACACCACAAACCCCTTTTATGCTGACCTGAGAGCTCATGGAAGATGTTTTAAGTGCAAGGAGAAATATACCCCCGGACATCAGTGCAAACCAAAGATGCTAAGCATGGCGACGAGATGGAAGTAGAAGAGGAAGGAGAAGTCTATGAGGATGCCCATGGAGACATCTCAAACGAAATAGTCGAAGAAAAAGTTTCAACTCAAGCACTCTCAAGCTTAACGCAACAGCATGCCCTGAAAGTTAGAGGCATGATGGGAGGGTGAAAGTTGATCATTCTAGTGGACAGTGACGCCACCTCAAGTTTTATCGATGCCACCATAGTCCAAGTGGTTGAGTGATCCGTAATGGACACCAACCCACTAAGGGTGGCAGTGGCTAATGGTGAAAGTATGATTAGCCACGCTATGTGTCTAAACTTCTCATAGACCAAGAATGGAAATCCTTTCTAAGCCGACCTAAAGATCCTCGACTTGGGGACTTGTGATCAAGTGCTAGGTCTGGATTGGATGAAACAATACAACCCCATCACCATAGACCTCAACGAATTCAATATTTCATTTATAGAAGATGGGAAGTTATGTGAACTAAAAGGAATCAAGAAGAGGCCAGACCAACTAGTGCCTTAGAATCCTAAGAAGCTCAGGAAGGGAGCTAAAGGAGTTGTGTTATGCTAGTTGTATCTGGTAGAGGAAGATGAAGGAATTGATGGTGTCACGACGAGGGAAGGAGAAGTTAGCGCCAAGGCGGTAGGCCCAAACAAACAAGCTATACCCCATGAGGTACAGAGCTTATTAGAGGAATATGAAGATGTGCTTGAAGAGCCGAAGGCCTTACCGCCACCAAGGGAGCATGACCACTCTATCCCTTTGGTGTCTGGCGCCACGCCAGTAAACCTCATGCCTTATATATTGGCTCACTTCCACAAAGATGAAGTAGAAAATCTAGTGGAAGAAATGCTCTCCTTTGGAGTTATCCAACCATCTCACAGTCTGTTTGCTTCTCCCATCTTGTTGGTGAAGAAGAAAGATGGAACATGGCGATTCTGTGTGGACTACCGACGCCTCAACGAGGTAATAGTGAAGGATAAATATCACATCCCCATTATTAATAATTTACTTAATGAACTTGAACGAGTTAGGGTATTTACTAAGCTGGACTTGAGGAGTGGCTACCACCAGATAAGAATGAAGGAAAGCGATGAGTACAAGATGACAGTCAGAACCCATGGTGGCCACTATGAATTTAAAGTAATGTCATTTGGCTTAACCAATACTCCTGCCACATTCCAGTCTTTGATGAATGAAGTTTATAAGCCGTATCTGCGGAAGTTGATCATGGTATTCTTTGATGACATCCTAATTTACAGCTCCACCATGGCGGTGCATGTTAAGCATTTGCGTGCCGCCTTGGAAGTACTTCGACACCATGTACTTAATGCAAAGAAGACCAAGTGTTCTTTCACCGTAAGCCATGTGGAATGCCTTAGCTACATCATATCCAATGGCACGGTGGCTACTGATCCCACAAAGATTGATGCCATGAAGACTTGGCCAACTCCAAGGACGCTTATAGGACTAAGAGGATTTCTCGGGTTGACAGGCTATTATCGGAAGTTCATCAAGAACTATGGAGTCATCACCAAGCCTCTCACTAACCTGGTAAAGGAGGCCATGAGCACTTCCCCTGTGTTAGGCTTACCGAACTTTTCAAAGCCCTTCACCATTGAAATTGACACCTCCACCACTAGGATTGGCGCTGTGCTTATGCAAGGTCGGCGACCCCTGGCCTATTTCAGCAAGGCCCTTGGACCCAGAATCAAAGGTTGTCCACGTATGAGAGAGAGTTCAAGGCCTTGTTGGCGACAGTACAAATGTGGAAACACTACCTAATGGGTATGCTGTTCATAATCAAGACTGATCATGAGCCACTGAAGCACTTATTGGAGCAGAGATTAACTACTTGTGTGCAAATGAGAGGAATGTCTAAGTTGTTAGGGCTGCAGTATAAGATCGAGTACAAGAAGGGAGTTGAGAATAAGGCGGTTGATGCCTTATCCCGATGCCATGAAGAGCAGTGCAACGCCATGGCAGCAGTAACCCCAAGCTAGATGAATGATATACAGGGAAGTTACAAGGGTGATCATTTTGCTCAAAGCATCCTTGAGGCTCTGACCTCCAATCCTAATTCTAAGCCAGCATACAGTTTGAATGAAGGAATGCTATGCCATAAGGGCAAGATACTCATTAGCGCCACGGGGAAATTGAGGATCCAACTCTTACAAGATCATCATGACACATCCCATGGAGGCCACTCGGGGATTGAAGTTACCTGGAGGAAGATGAGAGAAAGTTTTTACTGGCCCAGACTTATGAGTAATGTGGATCAATTTATCAAATCTTGTGAAGTGTGCCAGCTTGTCAAGCCTCTGAACTCAACATCAGGCCTACTCCAGCCATTACCCATCCCCACTCAGGCCTGGAATTCTGTCAGCCTGGACTTCATTAAGGGTCTATCAAGGTCCCATGGCTATGACGATATCCTAGTTATGGTGGATAGGCTAACCAAATATGCCCACTTCTTGCCTCTCAGTCATCCCTTCTCTACAGCGAAGGTGGCCCAACTATACCACAATCAGGTGGTGAGGTTTCATGGCTACCCCTCCACCCTCATATCCGATTGAGACAAGGTCTTCACCAGTCTGTTTTGGAGGAAAACATTCAGCCTAAGTGACACCAAGCTTTGCATGTCCACCGCATATCACCCTCAAATTGATGGCCAAACAGAGAGGGTTAACCGTTGCTTAAAGGATTACCTCCGATGTATGTGCTTACAAGGTTCTAAGCAGTGGACAATGTGGTTACCAGCGGCAGAGTGATGGTACAACACCTACTACCATAAGAGCTTAAATATGATGCCCTTTGAGGCATTGTATGGGTACCTTCCGTCCAAGCTTGGTATTCCAACGGATCAACCCACCGCTGTGAGCACAGTTGAGGAAGAAATCTTGAGGAGGAAAAAGATGAATCAACAGCTGCAAGACAATTTGACAAGAGCTCAATCCAAACAGAAGACTTACGCCAATAAGAAAAGGAGCGTGAAAGAGTTTAAGGAAAGTGACATGGTTTATCTGAGGCTGCAACCATACAGACAAAATACTATGGCGGTGAGGAAAACCCTCAAACTTGCCACCAGGTACTTTGGACCTTACAAGGTGCTCAGGAGGATTGGAAGTATGGCCTACAAGCTGGAGTTGCCCCCAGTGCACTCATCCAAAATGTCTTTCATGTATCCCTCCTTAAGGGCAGCGTGGCGGTAGGGTGTACTTCTTCTCCAGAACCTCCCCTCCTGAATGGTGAAGGAGAAATGGTGGTAGAGCCACAAGCTATACTGGATCGGAAAGATATAACCCGGAAGGGAAGAAAGGTGGAGCAATGCCTAATTCAATGGGTTAACCTGTATCCGGCGGAGGCCACTTGGGAGGATACCTCATTCATTGCCAAGCAATTCCCTCACTTCTCAGCTTGAGGACAAGCTGATTCTGAAGGATGGGAGAGTTGTAATATAATAACCTTCTGTGGCGGCAACCTCCTATAATAGTTGCGGTAATCTCCTGTAACCAAGACGGTAACTTCCAGGATAACTGTGGTGACAGCCAGAAATAACTGTGGTGGCAGTCACTAGGACTTAATGGCGATGGCCTTGAGAATGGTGGCGACAACAACTGAATCTGAGCAAAATAAAGTGTTTCCTTCACGCCATAGCATACCAATCATCTCCACTCATCCTAGGGAGAATTCCCCAAGTATTTCCTTTCCCAACTGGAGCTCAATTTCAAAAGTTACTCAAAGTTGGCGCCATGGCGCCAACTGGATTCTCTGCGCCATCAACTGGCTATCCCCCGCCACAGAGTACTCCACGCCATAGGTCTTAAACCAGTAGTTGACGCCCCGCCTTGACAACTAACGCCACCGACCAATTTCTTCCCACATGCTTAGCTGGAGTCCGTTAAGCTGATTGGAAAGAGAGTGTCAGAGGAGTACAACTGAATTTGGATTATTCCGGGTCCCCTCTAGACACTTGGCATTTTTATGAATTATTGGATTTTCTTTATTTTCAAAAAATTAAGCCTATAAATAGGCCAACACTTGTAATTGTTTAGGATGTTGAATGAATTGATATCTAAATCCCTTATCTTCTTCATTGCTCTCGTATTACTTTCTCACCTCTAGGGTTCGTTCTCCTTATCCCCTTTAACCTTCACCTTCACTTGCTTTGTTCTCCCATCCCTTCATCTGATTCTCATACCCTTCACATTCTCCTCACCTTTACTTTGTCAATCTCTCATCCCAATTAACCAAAGCTTCCGAGCTCATATCAATTACCTGCTCACTGTTACATTGCTCATCGATCGATTATACTACATGAGGATGATGTTGAGGGGGCTGCTGCAACAAAGGACACACCCATCATTATTGATGATCCCATCAATATTGATGAGGAACTTGCAAGGTTCAACTCTTGGCTCTCATGGAAAGTCAGCAGATCCAGAGTTCAAGCTGAGACAATGAGCCAAATGCACCTAGAGGAGGACTGGATGATGACAATGATTGATGCCTATGAGATTTTTGAGCTAATGGATAAAGGCAAGCTCATTGAGTTTTTTAAAATAGGAGCAGCCACCCACAAGAGACATGCCATCAAAAAGGGAAAAATGCCAGTTGGAGAAGAATCAAAATCAGATGATGATGGTAATAAGGATGATCATGGACATGATGGTGATGGAGGCTATGAGACAATCCCTGAATCTACACCTCATGTACCAGTAGACAATCCAATGGATGCAGAAATTCTTGAGAAGGTGGATGAACATGAAAAGTCTGTTAATGCGGAAGAAGTCAGAGAACAGGAAGACAGAGAGTAAGACAATGGAGAGGAAAAGGAAAGAAAGGAGAAAGAGATTGTTGAAGTTGATAAGAAAGAAGATGAGGCTGAGAAGGATAATGAAAATGAGAAACTTGATGTTGCAGAGGAAGCAAATGAAAAGAAAGATGTTGAAGAGGAAAACCCTAAGGATGATGCACCGAAGGAGGCATCTAGGGTTAAGAACTAAGAAGAAAAAGAAGCTGAGAATGAAAAAGAAGTTGATGATGCTGAGAAGGTAGAGTCTAAAAAAGTTGATGAAACTGGTGATGAAGATGAGATTGTCAGCTTTGATGTGCTTGAAAGTGATGGTGATGATCTTGATAAAGATAATGTTGAGCCATAAAACAATTTTGTTGATGAGGTTTATCAGGAGATCATAGCCAGCATAGGGAAGGATGATGAACCCAAGAACTTGAAGATGGTGGTGTATCAAGAACCCATGGCTGCTGAAAGTTCTCAATCCATCCCTCCCATTCATGATCATTTTGAGCAAGCTGTGAGGAGTATTCTGAATGGCATGGAGCAACAAAATGATGGCATCAAAGAGCTGTTTGAGCTCCTGGACATAAAGACCTTTACTGACCACTAGAATGAGAAGTTGACATGGGACAAACTGGATTAAGCCAAAGCCTATCTTGAGAACATCACTAAACAGCTCACTAGTTTACCAGTTACCCTCAAAAAGATAATCTTTGATGTTGCTGATTTGCTCAGAGAAAAAATCAAGGACCACTCTACCCTAGTTGAGCTCAAGGTTGAGGAAAATGATAAAAACTTGGAATATATGATAAAGTAGAAATTCATAGAGCAAGATTCCAGGTTGCAAGGAATTGAGGAAACCGTCAAGGAAGTATCTAGCTCTCAGGCCCTCTTAACTCAAAACCCTTTTGAAGTATATTGAAGATGCCAAAAAGAGAAAAAGTTTTGGGGGATCTGGAAAAAAGAGCAAAGAGGACAGCAAACTGGCGGAAGTTCCAAAGGGAAACAAGTTTAACGGCATGGAGGACATGGAGCTAGTGGGAGTTCCCAAATCAAGATTGAGACAAAGAAGAAGAATCCTGAGATGCTCTCAGCCCAGGAGACGGAAGACTTTAGAAAGCTTTATGTGATAACCCGTCCGTTTTAATTTTAGTTCGGTTGGTTTTACTTCAAGTAAACCAACTAGCCCGACCGGAGGAGGAGACACCATTTATTTCATTCTTGAGGGATTTGAGTTCAAACCCTGCGGGGAGCGTTTTTAATCCTTTTGAGATTTAAATCTCATTAAATGGAGGTGGAAAAGACCATTGTACCCTCCCTTGATTAGGGAAGGCAATTGGGGTTTTAATTCTTCTTTTGTAACTGATCGGTGCATTTTATGTACCGTTTTCCTTGTTTATTTGTATATAAGTTATATGGATTTCATAGACAATTCATACCATTTTAGCTCATATTTTATACATGACCCTTAGTTCATGGCAGTGTTATATTCCATGCATTATTCTTGCATTTTAGCATGTTTTTGTAGTCAGACGTTTTTACGACTGCTTCTAGCCAATGCCAGACGTCCTTATTAGTCTCTAGCATTTCACTAGACGTTCTTACGTCTGATATTCTGTTATAGAGATAATGTCTGAATATTCTAAATGTCAGACGTATTCCTGTTCATACTTTTAGATCAGTCGTGTGTGATCATATTATTCTTTTCTTAGACTTTATTTCTCATACAAGTCATGGTACGACACCACGGACCAGCTTATCTTC
>JAOWBR010087253.1:0-14142 GCA_028571145.1 Dionaea muscipula
GACCTCCATCCCACCGGCGGCAGCCCCAACCGCAACGCACAACCACCACCACACCACCACCACAACCACCGGAGTCGGCTCCCGACCTCCATCCCACCGACGGCAGCCCCCACCACAACCCACAACCACCACAAAATCAACCACCCACAAAACCCTAACCACGAAATCAACTAATCGGAACAAAATTAGTTAGGATCTTAGTCATACCGTGGTCGAATCGGTCGAATCGAAGCTTTGGTGTCGTCGCCGGTGCTTTGCCATTCGATTTCCGTCGATCGCGCGAGGAGAAAGACGAAGCGGCTCTGTGTTTTGAACTAAAATTATGGCCGAACGGTAGTATACTATCGTTCGGCCTCATTTTTGGACATCCGAAGGACTTACGGTAGTATACTAACGTTTTCATTCATGTGTTACGATAGTGTACTACCGTAAGACTAAAATCGTCCAAAAAAAAAATACCCGGGATGTGCCCCCGCATGAGGGTGTGCCAAAAGTAATTGGCTATTCTTAGGGTGATTTTTTTCGAATGTAGCTTAGCTTTGTCCTGATAAATAGAAGAAAGTTTTCAACATTTTCTTTCACTTGAAAGCACTGTATGTTTGCATCTTTCCGTATCAAATTCATATATCAAGAAGAATACTGTGATATTTGGGTTCAATCATACCAGCATTAATGCATCAGATCACGTGTTTCGATGAGAATAGTATTAAGATGTGATATTTTCCTTGTCAGTCACCTTCCCTCCCCTCCTCCAAACAGGGCCCTGGGAAAGTAAATCGCTGCTCGCTGTGCTCCATTTCCAGTCGACCACACAAAAGCCCTCCGTCGCCGCCGCCGGCAACTCCACTCCCTCCCCATCCTCAACAATGGCGTCCTCCACCCTCTTCCACCCCAACCCATCTCTTGTCTCTCGAAACCCTAACCTCAAGCCACACGCCCACGCCCAAAACCCCAACCGACACCTACATCTCCACTACAAATCATTCGCAGCCATCACCTATTCCTCCATTCCCTCCGCCTCCGCAGCTAGTAATACTTCTCCTTCCGCCGCCACTCCGCCCTCCGTCCCACCTCTCAAGCAGCGCCGCCCTGCTGATGAGAACATCCGAGACGAGGCCCGCCGCAACGCCCAATCCCACAATTTCTCCGCCAAGTACGTGCCCTTCAACGAGCCAAATTCAACGGAATCCTACTCCCTCGATGAGATCGTCTACCGGTCTCGATCCGGAGGGCTCCTCGACGTCCAACATGACATGGAGGCCCTCGCCAGGTTCGATGGGAACTACTGGAAATCCCTATTCGATTCCCGAGTCGGCAAGACAACTTGGCCCTATGGCTCCGGTGTATGGAGCAAGAAGGAGTGGGTTCTGCCGGAGATCGACGGCGACGACATCGTCAGCGCCTTTGAAGGTAACTCTAACCTTTTCTGGGCCGAGCGTTTTGGCAAACAGTTTCTGGGGATGAATGATCTGTGGGTGAAGCACTGTGGGATTAGCCATACGGGTAGTTTCAAGGATCTGGGCATGACCGTTCTGGTTAGCCAAGTGAATAGGCTGCGCAAGATGCAGCGCCCTGTAGTGGGCGTTGGCTGTGCCTCCACAGGCGACACCTCTGCCGCCCTTTCGGCTTACTGTGCGTCGGCCGGCATTCCTTCCATCGTGTTCTTGCCTGCTAATAAGATCTCGATGGCCCAGTTGGTCCAACCCATAGCCAATGGGGCGTTTGTGCTGAGTATCGACACGGATTTTGATGGGTGTATGCAGCTTATCAGGGAGGTGACCGCAGAATTGCCTATCTATTTGGCCAATTCCTTGAACAGCTTGAGGCTCGAAGGGCAGAAGACTGCTGCCATTGAGATTTTGCAGCAGTTTGACTGGAAGGTGCCTGATTGGGTCATTGTTCCTGGTGGGAATTTAGGGAACATATATGCATTCTACAAAGGTTTCAAAATGTGCTATGAATTGGGGCTTGTTGATAGAATCCCGAGATTGGTGTGTGCCCAAGCGGCGAATGCCAACCCGCTTTACTTGTACTATAAGGCTGGGTGGAAGGAATTCATGCCGGTGAAGGCAAATACCACCTTTGCTTCTGCTATTCAGATCGGCGATCCTGTTTCCATTGATAGGGCTGTTTTTGCTCTGAAGAATTCGAATGGGATTGTGGAGGAAGCAACCGAGGAAGAATTGATGGATGCCATGGCACAGGCGGATTCTACTGGGATGTTCATCTGCCCTCATACCGGCGTTGCATTGACGGCTTTGATTAAGCTGAGGAGGAGCGGGGTTATAGGTCCAACTGACAGGACTGTCGTCGTGAGTACCGCTCATGGGCTGAAATTCACACAGTCCAAGATTGATTATCATTCCAACAACATTCCGGACATGGCTTGCCGGTTTGCTAACCCACCCGTGCAGGTGAAGGCGGACTTTGGTGCGGTCATGGATGTTCTCAAGACATACTTGAATAGAGCCCCACGATTCTAGGTATTGCTTCTCTTGTTCCATCTTTGAACTATGGTGATTGTTTTTACTATTATGTGGTGCCTTGCCTACTAAGAAATGTGAATCAATCAATCTACTTGAAAGCTGCGGGATTTCGGTTTCATCAAGTATGTATGTATGTAATGTATGCATGTGGGTCGTGAACTGTTTGGTTCAACCTGGGCGGAGATGTGATAAAGAAGTAAGTTTATTGGATAGTTTTTGGTTTGGTTTCCCAATTTGTTGACCTTAATATAACTACATTTCCCTTCCAAGTCTTGGGAAGAAGATATACTGTGATAATTTAGTGCGTTTAGCTCAAGAAATGCAAGCGGTCGGTTCGGTTTCGTTTCGTTACAATGATTGATAAACCAAACAATGATTGATTCCTCAAGCCAAAGCTCCTTATCTGCAGTTGTTTGGAATGAAAATTTGATTTGCATAGTTGACCATGGCATGACCTACTCAATAGGACGTCTGAAATTGGATGATCTATCTATCTTTCTTTCTTTCTTTTTTACTTTCTGTGTGTTGCAGATTGGTGACTGGTTTCTGATGAATGACTCACATTTCTGTTTTCAGCTTCGTATGTCATGTCATACAACATGCTATGCTGGCTTTCCTAGACTGACCATACAGAGTTCTGTCTGTCGTGTCGATCAGGGCCGGACCCGGACCCGGACCCGGACCCGGACCTGGACCTGGACCTGGACCTGGTGATTGCTTTCCTTGGGGGCTCAGCACTACATTCCTTGGGGGAACAAGGCAAAAGAATACTCAATCTATGGATTGTTTTGAGTTGTGTTACTGTTAATGTTTGCTGGTCCTCAGCTCCCTTGCTCTTTGTGCTGGAGCTGGGATGAAATAATTGCTAGAATCCTTTGTTGTTATGACATCATACCATGAAAATAAGATGAGCCCATTTGCAGGGAGCTCTTGTGCCATGGGGTTGGGAGGAGTAGTTGTAGAGGGCAATTATCCATCAAAAATGATTGGTGCATAATAAAAATTTATTGTCTACTTAGGCTGTATTTGATATGGGTATTATCACGTGGAATAGTAAGTACTATATATCTCACATGCTGATATTATCCCATGATTGGTGGGAAAAAAGAGAAGGGGTACTAATAGTACCGCGGGATATGTAGTATTTCATAATATAGGATATGAAGTAATGGGAGGAGGTGATATTGTATATGTTATCAATGCAACATAATTTTTTTCGGTGGATTTTTTTCGACGAAAATTTTCCGACGAAATTTTGTACGAAGAATTTTTTTTCCGACGAACTTTTTCCCTGTGAAGTTTGTCCGTTGAGAGATTTTCGACCAATTTTTTTCGATGAATTTTTTCTCATAAATTTTTATCCGATTAATTATATCTATAACACAAACATATTAAAAAATATTTCTCATTATAGGGGCGTTTCGAGAATCGAACTCGAGACCTCTCGCACCCAAAGCGAGAATCATACCACTAGACCAAACGCCCTTGTTGATGTAAGGATTATGATTTGTATTTATACTGATGTTTATTTGGGTTAGACAATGTGATTAAAGAATGCAGTCAAATGTAAAGCTATATAAATTTATAGAGTAGCATCGTAGCTGAAGTTCAATGGCCATTGGCAAAATTTTGAACAAGGAAAAGCTGACCCTCAAGCTTGCTATCAGATATCAGTGCTTCTTTCTCCCTATCGTGGTTTCCTTCTTCGGCTGGACAAACGCTTAGGCTACGTTTGATTTACTGCGCTTTTCTATGTTTACTGTTTTGTAAAAAACAAAAAATATGTCTTATTAAAATTTTCTGCTTTCTCAAAACAGAAAACAATTTTTAGTTCAAAATCTTCAAAATGTAAAAAACGAGAAAAAAAACTGTTTTCTGTATTTTAGATAGAAATTCTCAAAACATTCAAAATAAGAAAAAACGTCAAAAGCTTCGTAAATTATAAATTATAAACCAAATATATTTTCTGTTTTCTGATTTCTATTTTTACTGAAAATTAAAAATAAAAAACTAAAAACCGAAAACTGAAAACTCAAAAAAAAAAAACAAAAAACAGACAAATCCATTTTTATGAGGTTAATATCATATGAATCTCCTTCACAAGTGAACATGTCTTGCCACAGCAGCTGATGATCTGTGTTTTATACATTCATAGCAATCTGGAATCTAATATATCAATACATGGATGAAATGATAACACAACAATGGGCTTTGGGCACCACTAAGAAATGGCTGGAATCTAATCTCTTTGAAAATGTGTAAGGATTGGGGAGAGAGACTTCTATACCCGACATATACTAATATACACTTTGTTCTTCAAATACACCCGTGGATCTTCGGCACAACTATCTACACACGTCCGTGTTCTCTCCACTCCAAAGTTGTTGATTTGGTTTGAGGTAAAGTGGAGGCTTAGAGTAGAACAATAAGTAGCACAATCAAAGAGACAAGTGTGCACATCAGCGCCTGTAAAACAGTAATACTTGGATTTACTAACCATGTTGAGCACTGCAATAAAAATCATGACTCGGGAGGGTAAAACGTCGTTTTACAGCGATTGCAGAAGCAGCAAGGCCAGCACGTTCCCTCGGATCTTTTCGGTAATAGTTCCCGAAGTAGAGTATGGTTGCATAATACCATAGAGGAGGAAATACAAAACCTACAAGGAAACTGAACAGTGACGATTATTAGCACTAGATGTAGCACGTAGTCAGGCAGCAAGCAATGGCGAATACAATTGCAGAACAAAACAAAATTTAACTTACGAAAACCATCCTTTCCCACAGCCAAAGCAAGGCAGTGGCTTGTCATATATTCCAACCTGGTAATCCTCCGTGTTTCTAACAAGATTATACTTGCCCTTTTCATGGTCTGCACGGGATGGTAGGCGAAGGTAATAAAGCAACAACAACAACAACAAACACGACCTTATCCCACTAGGCTAGGTGGGAACAGCCACAAGTATCCAAAGGATACATGCATCCAAAATCCGACAAAAATGGTGCGTCGGGTGTCGGCTACCTAACATATACTACCTGAGCTTATTCCGCAGAATAGGTTTTGGGCTCAAAAAAAGTATTACAATGCCATGTAATAATGAAAATAGCAACACAACAATATAATAATATATAACCATTGGATCAATAGAACCTGAAAACAGGTGGAAGATTGGGTAGTGTAAAACCATTGGGCTTTGTTTGATAGTTGTAATAGAGCTTGAGATGAGATTAATAATCCCATGAGTAATATAACTCATTGTTTGTTTGACAAAATAGATATAGGATTAACAATGCTCTCCAATAGAAGGATTACTAATCCTTGGTAAGACTAGGTATTAGCAATCTCATCCCAACCTCCTTTGTATTAGACTATCTTACCCTTCATTATTATATATAATTATTATAATAATAACTATTATAAAAACTTCATTTAAGGACATAATGAGAAATATCACTTTAATTTTATCAATCTCAAGGTTTAATCCTAACACAATCAAACACCCTCTTAGAATTATACTCATCATTACTAATCCCGTCTTCTTACTAATTCCATCTCCATCTCAATCTCATCTTCTTACTAATCTCATCTAATCTAACACATTTATCAAACGAGGCCCAAGGAAACATGTGATTGGATCATATGTTTCCTTCTCCCTCTACTTCTAAGAGCATCTTTACCAGCCTCTTCAAATTTTTATCAAATTACCCCACAAAATTCACTTTCTCTACTTTAACTATCCACTTTTTCAAAACTCAGAAAAGCAGGCACTCTATTTTAGCTAATCAAATTAAAATATCTTTTTTTTTTTCTTCCAAATTAACTCACACAAAACACACAAACACACACAAACTAAAAATAATAATAATATTATAACGTGTGAACAGTACCTCACCAAATTAGGCGAGGTACTATTCATGCTTTACAATTTCGGCAGTTTAGCTACGGGAGTAGCTAGTCTGATAATGGGTACTTTTTGTATTTTTAGCTAACAGTGGACTTTGTTTTAGCTAAAAGTGTATTATAGTTAGGCTAGTAAAGATGCTCTAATGTAATGTCAGCATAGATGAGAGGCTACAGAGATTTTTGGGCTATCATACTCACAGTTGCTTTGCAACCACTCCACTAGAACCCAAAGAATTTGGTTTCTTTCAAGGCACCGGCAGCATTGTAAAAGCAGCACCTACCAATCACAGGCCGGCGTCTTTTTGTGGTTGCGATTGGGACAATGTGTCATCGTCCTCAATCAGAGGGGGAATACAGATTGATAAATACAATTATCTACTTCCCCGCTCGTAAATATGAACCACATCATTTATATGGACTATGCTAGAACGTGCAAATGATAGGTCTCATGTGGAGCATACAAGTTATAATGAAGAGAGACAATGCCTTTAAATTTCCTTTTGCTTAACAATCTATGAAGAGGGAACTAAATAAATGGACATTGGAAGACAAGTAGATTACTCTTCTCCATCAGCAAGACGTCAAAAGGTGTCAAATAATATAGACTTGTCCAGATATCCAGCGGCTTCAGATCCAGTCAGCCAGTGTCCTCTTAGTTTCTGCTTCACAAAAGAAAACTAGGGTTTGAGCTAATTTTGTGTGCCTGTGTCTCCAAATGCATAGATACCAGGTAAAAAAAAAAAAAAAGAAAGTTGCACAATCAAGTTCCTCTTCAAAGAAATCGATTTCATTCATCCGCACCACATACATGGAGACTCCTTATCACACACTCAAGATTAAGCATTGGTTTCAACACGCCACCTAGAAACTATACCAAATGTCCAAGACATATATGTTAAATATATTTCAAGGATCTTCTTCCACAAGGTTGACCTTTTGGTAGAGTTGATTTACTAACGTGATATCGGTACAGACGTGACTAAAAATTAAGAGTTCGAATCTTACGAGTCCGACCCACATTTATTTAGCACTTGGTGCATAATCTACGCTTCAAGCTCAAAGAGACATTCACGTGAGAGGATGTGAGAGTTGGTTTCTTAATAGTATCAACCATCAAGATTGTCTATGAACCTAGTACAAGTGCATGATCATTCATTCTTCCCCTTTGTTTCAACTCTAATGTGAGATTTGTTTCATCTCTAATTTGAGAACACGTTTGAAACAACGGGGCATCGAAATTAACACTGCAGAACCATCGCCCACCCAACTCCTTGTGTATAAGGACCCTATATAGCATTTACAGACCACATGCCGGGAAAGAAGAAAGAGCTATTGGGGATACTGAAAAGGGAAAGAATTGAAACACTTAGCAGACCGATGGGATACAATTTGCTGCCTTCCAAAACTAAGAGAACCCTACAAGCAGCAAAACCCCATGGGTGGTGGTGAGATGGATAGCAGCCCAATTATTGATCCAAAAGCCCTTACCCAAAGAAAAGGGTATGAATTAGAAACCACACACTACACAACAAATTTGCCCAGAGAAAAAACCTAAAGCCCAGATGAAATTTCATGCAAATCAATCAATACCATGAGATAAACAAGTTGTCTAGCACCCCCAAAACAAATATAGCTGTACTGTACACACACACACACACACACAAAAATCATCAAGATTGAAGCAACAAAAGCAGGAAAGACAAGGGCAGGTATGGATCAGAGCAAGCGGGGGGGAAACTTCGAACTTACCCACCAATAAAAGGAATTTTGGAGGTGAAAAGTTGGAATTTGACTTTTGCTGATCTCCTCCTTGCTTAGAGATCGTGGGGAAAAAGAGATGGAGAGAACCAGAGAGGGATCTTGCTGGTGAATCTCAATGCTCAATCTAATTGCAAGTACAAGCAAAAGGGAAGAAGAAGCAAAGGCTTGAGAGTTGGGAGGGAGTGGGGACACATTGACAATGGTTTCGTAATGGTAGATCGGATGGACACACTAAATTGAATACACCAATTAGCCGCCTGGCCTGCCATTTTTTCTTTTCCTGCTAATTAAGGAATCAATTTGGGCTTTTCTTCCAAAAACATTGTATTGACGTAAACCAATAACATTAACCGACGCAATTAAATTTGGGGATATTCCGCGCACACCCTGGCCCCTAGGTAGGCACACTCCTATCTCGGGAGATGCGCGTCGAACAATTTTATCTCTTAATTTTTTTTGTCGGTTTTTTAACTTAAACGTTTCAATTGATCATAAACAATAGTGTATTGACGTTTTATCATTTTTTAAGTTTTTGAAAAAACTTTAATACGATAGTACACTATCGTTTTCATTTACAAGAAATGGGAGAACACCGTTTAATAATTTTTTTTTATTTTTGTATAAAAACACAAATATGACAGTATGTTGTTGTTCTATGTCAATATATACGATAGTATATTACCATATCATATAAGAAAAATGTGATGAAGTAGTAATTACATTAATAACACTCATCATCATTGCAAATGAATGCTAATTATATTAAAGCATTCATGTACATTGTAAATAAATGCTAATTACGGACACCAAATAGTACATCCCACAAGCGTAAACCCAATTCATCTTTTTTCTATTCATCCTCTTGGCCTTAACGATGCATGTTCATACCAATATGGCTATACTGGGAGGACTGAGGAATTAAGGTGCATAAATATCTGAATGAAGTGACAATTATTAACCCAAACAATTGCTATCTCACGTCTGTTGATCCTTAATGTTTTGATGATAACAATCATTTGATATTATTTGATGATTGGTCGGTTAGTTTGTGATAAAGTGAACATGAATCAAAATTGTAAGAACATTATCCATATAAGCTGAAGCTTCATGTTCAAGATGATAACATGGAAGATGTCTTGTTGATGAAAGGAGATCGATTCCAACATTGTGATAATACCAAGAACTTACTAGAGTAACAGTCAGCTGAAGTGAATCAATCACAAAGAATAAAGATCAACCCCTTTTAAAAGATTTGCAAGAAACATATGGAGATTAATGAAGATGTGTAATTGTTGTGTTCAAAAGTCTAGGATTCATTGTAAGATATGCAAATCAAGTTTAAATCAGTCAAAAAAGAGATCATCATCACACAAACACAAACTGTTATAAAACTGCTCTGGAAGGGGAGTATTATTTCCAAGAATAAGCTGAGGACAATGAGGATGAATGTGTTGTGTGGAAATTAGAGATCATCTGTTTTGTGCTTGTCCATTTTGTCCAGCAGATGCTATGCATGGTTGCTTCTGCTATATATAAGAATGAATCCAGAGAAGGAGAGAGTGAATGACGAGATGGGAGAGCATGGAGGATTAATGGATAATATTGAAGGTTGCTAGGGGAAAGTCGGCCGTGTCTGTCTTAAAATCGTAGGTATATATGTATTGAAGAATCAGCCTCGGCAAAGTTCAATTAAGGAAGAGCCCAGTACAAATTACAATCACACAAACAAGAAGGAAACCTGCATTTGCCAATTATAATCCCTGATTATGCTCCATGTAATGCTCCCTCTATCACTCAAAATCTTATCTCTGTCTCTGAATTCTACAAAGATAATCAAGCTACCTACCATTGAATTTCATGCTTCCTCATTTTGTGTAAGGATCGTCTTACTGGGGCACCACTGTTGCGCGGTACGAGCAGGAATCAAGTCTATGAATGGCCGGATGGGAGTGCGGCTGCATCCGTACGTGGTCCACAGGGCTCATGTCAGTCAGTTCGGTGGCACGATCGACTTGGCCATCCGTCCACTCAAATTCTTCATCATCTAGCGTCTCACTATGTTCTTCCAATTCAACTAAGCTCATCTACTTTTAGTTTTTGTGATTTCTGTGATCAATGTAATAAAAAAAGTCACAGACTTCCCTTTGGTGTCTCTACTTTACCTAGTCATGCCCCTTTAGACTTACTCTACATCGATGTTGGGGGACCTTCACCTATTCGGTCTATGGATGGCTTCCCCTATTATATTATTTTTGTTGGTCACTACACAAAATATGTCTGCTTATTTCCCCTCACCCACAAATCTGATGCCTTCTCCGTTTTTCCCAAATTCAAAAGCTACTCCTTTTGCTAACTCTGACAATAACACTAATATTTGTTAACATTTACTAAACCTAGCAAAGCCAAAACTAACATTGCTGAAAGAGCAAAATTGCAGATTTGTATGCTAACTATAACTAAAGGCCTAACAAAGGACTTAGCCAAGTCAAAAGAAGTCCTGATGCAGATGCTCTAAGCGATCCGATAAGATGTAATTCATTTTAACTTAACTCAATCTATGTAAAATTACTTCGGTCATATTCAATTAAGCAAAAAGTTTAAATTCTTAGAATATCACTTTTCACGGCTTGTCCTGACTAAAAATAACAATAAAGCCAGACACGATAGAGGTATGATCCTCCGTACTCGTACCTACCTTAAATTTGTATACCCGTTACTCATACAAGTATCAATTTTTTACCCACACTCGTATCTGTGGATACGATATGAGAACCGCATACGTCTCATTACCACTATGTGAGGTATTTGTTTATCTGCCATAAGTCTCAATCCCAATCCCAATTTCTATTTTTTTTTTTTAACAATTATATAAATAATGGTTTCATCATGAAACCATCATATATAATGTCATTATTTTACTAAGAGATAATTTTTTAAAAGAAATTATAAAATACACAGCAATTTTAGGAATAAAGTATTGTTTATTCTACAACTTTTTTACATTTTTTTATTTAATTAGTTACACACGGATAATTTCATTTTTTTTTTTTTTACGAATTGGATGCTGTAATCTAACCATTACCGGGATGGGGCATGCTGAGACGAGTAAGTTTAAAAAAACAATACCATGGATGCGTTGACCATTTCTTCTCTCGAATGGGACCATTTTTTCCCACCGTCCACACTATTTGCTACAGCAAAACACAAGAATTAGGAGTTTCATTGTTCATTGTTCCTATTTGTTTATTGTTCCGCAAATTGCTATTCACAGACCAAAACTCATGGTGATTTGATGGTTTCTTAATTTTCAATTTTTTTTTTTTTCTTCTTACACTGATGGAATGTGTGGATGTGAGGATTTTTTTATTTTTTTTTATTGTTTTCTTCTTCTTTCATTTACGGTTGTTTTTTGTTTTTTCTTATATTGTTTTCTTCTTTCGTTTCTTACTATTTCTTCTTTTCTATTTTTTCCCTTTTTTAAAATTTTGCTATATATTTTCAAAAAATATATTAGTCAAAATTATTTATATTTTTATCACATTTTTAATGAGACTAATATTAATATATTTTAAAATTTTATTTTGGAAAATTTTGATATAGATACACTATAACTTTTATTCATTAGATATATTATGAATAAGAATTTTCATTCATAATAAAATCCCACAAATTTCTTTATACCCTATACAATTTAAAAAAAAAAATATTGATTCATAAAACTAAAGTTATCTCATCTGCAAAAATAAGTGAAAGAGTGGATATATTATGAATAATTTTTATTCATTAGATATATTATGAATATGAATTTTCATTCATAAAAAAGTCCCATAAATTTCTTTATACTCTATACAATTTAAAAAAAAAATTATTGACTCCTAAAACTAAAGTTGTCTCCAATTTAAAAATTCTAACGGTAAGCTTATTCTTAGTATAGATTAGAAATCACGTATGTCTTCGATACAATACATACTGTATTCTCTTAAAATTAAAATCGATAAAAATATACGTTAGTAAAAAATCAACCAATAAATAAAAATTATATAATACTATAGTCAATTTTCTTAATTTTTTAAAATGATATAAATAAGACTAATATTAATATAATAATTTTAAATTTTTTTTATTATTTTATGATATTTATTTTTATTTTTTCATTGATTTTTTAAAAAATATATAGTAAAATTGAAAAAAGAAGAAAAAATAAAAAAGAAGAAAGAGTAAGAAAGAAAAAAGAAAACAATATAAGAAAAAATAAAAAAACAACCGTAAATGAAAGAAGAAGAAAACAATAAAAAACATCTATCGGTGAAAAATGAAAAAAAAAAATTTAAAAATTAGAAAACCATCAAATCACCATGGCTTTTGGTCCGTCAATAACCTATGTCATTATTCCTCACTGGTATAGTTTTGAATAATCTATATTTGTAAAAAAAAAAATTTAGAAATTATTATTATATTTATTTATTAATTATTTAAACTGCATATAAAAATTGTTTAAACTCTACAAAACAAAATAAAATAAAAATTATACCACCGCAATCCATCCTCACTTTCATGACCCCTTTCGTGATCTTTTTCCCTATGGAGAGAAAAACCAAAGACCATGTTTGATAGTTGAGAATGAAAATAAAAGAACAAAAAATAGGATTTTTGTGGATAAAAATTGATTAATTTATAATTATATAAAAAATATAAAGGATAGTTTAGATTTCTTTACAAGAAAGACTTCGGATAAAATTATTAATATCTAATTATATCAAATAATATTAACAATCCCCTTTTAAAAAACATTAACAATAACATAGTACTATTAATCCTTTTTTACAAAATCAACCAGATTATTATTTTTATCCCAAACTCTATAATAATTAACAAATAAAACCAAAGTTTACCGAGCTAGCAAGAGCAAGACTCAGGTGAAAAAAAATATATATATAATTTATTATAACTATAGTGAAACATCTAATGTTAGTAAACGTACCCAATTATATATTTGAAACTACATAAATCTATGTCCTTTAATTTTATACATACTATTTATTTTGATATACCCCCACAACACAAGAAACTGATATCAAAATATTACAGGTTGAAACCTCCCACTGCGTACAAAATATTTTAGGGGACTATTTTTCGGATGATGGTTGATATAACACCTTCTGGTGGAGTTCGAAAAGTTGAATTGGGCAATCAATGAACTGCTTCCCCGGCGCCGGCCATTTTTTCTTCTCCTCGTAATGAAGGAATCAATCTGGGCTTTCCTCCCAAACATTGGGTTACTGCAGATTAGATCTTCCAACAGTTGCGGGGATACTGCGTTTTATTTCCTCTTCTTTTTCTTACAAGTTAATAAATTACTTTGTTTTCGAGAGACAAAGTGGGGATGTAGATGAAACAGTTCAAGTCATCGGAAACAAGGTTCACATCGAAAGTGAAATCACTAGGACCAAATAAACAACAATAATCAGCTTTGAAATGGAAAGATTTTCATCTCTGGCAACAATCCAAAGGACACGAAAGAGTAGACAAGGGGGGAAAACACGAAATCTAACCACCGCAAATGATCAAGCTCTCTCTCCTCTAATCCGGCGTGCAAGCTGAATATCCTTAGGCATGATGGTGACTCTCTTGGCATGGATCGCACAGAGATTCGTATCCTCGAACAAACCGACAAGGTACGCCTCAGCAGCCTCTTGTAGAGCGGAGACGGCACTGCTCTGGAAGCGGAGATCGGTCTTGAAGTCCTGAGCGATTTCCCTCACCAGCCTCTGGAACGGGAGCTTGCGGATCAACAGCTCCGTGCTCTTCTGGTACTTCCTTATCTCCCTCAGCGCCACCGTCCCCGGCCTGAACCTGTGCGGCTTCTTCACACCGCCGGTCGCCGGGGCAGATTTCCTAGCGGCCTTCGTCGCCAGCTGCTTCCTCGGCGCTTTCCCTCCTGTGGATTTCCTAGCCGTCTGCTTCGTACGCGCCATCTCTCTATTCTGCAAAT